>DWAV01002649.1:0-10826 GCA_018231305.1 Noctuana lactifera | reverse complement strand
CAATATTCAAATTACAGAAGGAGTATTCGTCCTTTATATCAAATAGCGATGACTATGAACTGGCAGTGCACATCTCAACAATGCCAGTCTAAATTGCGTTCGCATTCCGCGATCTAGGGCAGCCACGAACAATAAGCTAGGAGTACACCTCTCTCAGTCTTTACTGGGCGCCAGTTAAGCATCCAGGTCAATAGAGAGAATAAATTTACCTGATTTTAAAGCAAATTTGGTATTGCTCAAGGTAGGTTACAAACAATACCTTTTTTAAGATAAATCCAGCTTAAATGGAACAGACGCAATTAATTTACTGAGAAGCCTTTGACGTTATTTATGAAATAGATAAAGGCATTGCTAAATGTTCGGGATGTTTTGTGAAATTCAAATTTGATTGAAAATGACGCCTTAAATAGTTTCGAATATGAAGTGATAAATTCAACAGTTCCATTAATTAACACCAATAAGTTTTCAGTTTCCAAACTCTGGCCTAAAGACATTTTAAAGCATTTATAATACGTAGGTTATAAATACCTATTATCGGTACAACATTATCAAACTCATTAATATTAGAAATACAGTAAAATCATTGAAAATGTTGGTATTTAAAGTTCAGTGTGAAAATTGAGCATTATGTTACAAATATAATGCCTAATTACGTTTAGGTGGTTGCCTGAACTGTTGAAATCCACAATGATTGATCCCAAGCGATTTTTTTCATTATATTTGTTCATAACATGTAACAACGTCTGTCTGGTCAGCCAGTGTCAAATAATTTTACCAGTAATGGTGAGAGAAAGTGTTCTTTGACCGTCAGTCGAATTACTAGGATGAAGGTAATCAATCTATTCCATGTTACCTGTAACGAAAAGAACTTCTTGGCGGCTTCAACGTTGTTTCGGCCTACTTGTCTCAATTCAAGAATTCGTACTATCATCTCACCGCGCCGCTCCACCGCCTGGAAAAACATGTAAATACTCGTAATTAGTTCTGAAAATAACTTTAAAAATATCTACAAATAAAATATCAAGTTAAAAAAATTTTATTTAATTTAATTCTAAAATTTATTTTCAATAGATTTCATGTAACAAAGATAATAAAGATTTTAAATAAATGTGGGGTTTTTGATGTCAAATGTTAGAATTACTAAAGACATTATTCAAAGTGTTACGAAAGAAAGATATAAAAGATACCAACCTCGAGCGCCGCGGCTGTAGTGGCATCGTGATCATTTTCGACCATCTCAATCTGTCTGAATATTTCATTGCTAACACCCGACACCTGCAGGCATAAAGAATCAGAAATTTATTTCCTATATGTTTTTATCGCGTTTATATGTTTCTTATAATGTCGGTATTATGATTTTTTTTCGCGTCATATTTTGATCTTTTTTTTTGTTTTTTCGATTTTTTGCACCTAGTAAGACTTAATTTTGTTGCATTTGTATATGCTCACAGATTTGAATAAGTTAATAACTATTTATTACGTGGGCAAATCTTAGGCTTCCTTATCACTTAAATAGTCATTAATGTCATAAAATGCCTTTTTTGCGAATTATGATTTCTGTTCCCGGTTTAGGTGTTTGTGTAATTGTGTTTGTATGTCCATGGCACCCACGACACTGGGAATCTTAGTGTGGGGCTGTGAGTGTAAAGCACGATACAGAAATCTGTCTGCTCACGCATGAAGAAATGTAGCCGCCTAGCGTATTCTTACACTAATTATTATCCTAATAAAAGTAATAAATCGTCTCTGTTATACCGGGTATACCTTGCGGAAGTCCGGCTGCAGCACGCAGGGCGGCGCGTGGTTGGCGCGCGGCGGCTGTGGCGGGCCGGGCGGCGGTGCGCGGCCCGGCGAAGCCGTCAGGTCCGGCGCCGCGCGCCCATTCTCCTGAACATAAGAAAGATAAAGTTTTATTTTAGTATTCCGCTTTTCGAAGTTTTCTCTGCTTCGCTTATAGGTTGACTGGTAGAGAATGCTTATAGCATTAAGTCCGCCTTTTACGAGTATATCATTATGTTGAGGTATAACAAAGTTTTAATAAATAAATAAATATTCGTAGGATACTAATGGTTTGAGATATACATGTTATGTACTACATACGAGCTGATTATATTTTAATCTTTGTATATTGAGGCAGGTGCATAATAATACAATATAGTTACAGTTTTATCAAATTCTGTTCACTTAGTTTTACGTGATAAAATGACACAAGATGTTTTCTAATAATTAATTTATTAGAAAATGAAATATTTCTGTTCATGATGTCGCAAATAAATTTCCCATACAAAATTTTGGTCATTCTCGTACCAATCCGATTTAACCCCAGATAAAATATCCTGCCATGAATGAGCAAAGGGAAAAGAGGAACATCACTCAACTCGATGAATGTGCCTACTGCCTACGTCGGCGAACTTATTTTTCCGGTCGTTGCCACGCGAAAAGCTCGCATCCCATTTTAGTTTCCAATACGCACGCACCATCAACGAGTACATCGATCAGATGGCATTGTTTCAACCCTTATCGCAACTGGGTTCAGTGACTTGATGTATCAAAAGCGACTAACGGCCAAAGAGTATAATACGAATTAGTCAAATATTTCAATTACTTTTTCCCTTAAAGTAAGGAAAATAATAAAATAATGTTTGCAATTATTTATTTGTGAAATTTTAAAACTCACTCCATTCAGTATTACATTAAAAATCCATTAAACATTAACATGCGTTTATCATTTATGTTTGCAGATTTTTATGTTTATACTTTTTTCTGCTGTTACGAATACATAATATACTCGTACATTTGTTAAAAACAATCGTATTAGGAACTCGCTCATCGTAGAGGTGGTGGCTAAAAGTGGAACAAAATAAAATCACTTTTTCGCTTGAACCTTTCAGTACATTTCTGCCTTGCCGATCATAGTTGGTACAAACTTGGCAAACTGTGCACCTTATTTGTATATATTTATATATATCTGTTGTTTTATCTATAAAACCTATTTAAGGTCCTACACGTGTACTTAAGACAACTAAACGATGCTAGCCTTATTATTTACCAGATATTCTCCATTTCTTCATTCATTTCTTTAGTCAAAAGGCGCTTTAAAGCTTTGAACTGCTTTAAATTTCAGCTCAAATAGAAATCTAACTGAAAAAATTGTTTTAAAGCTAGTTAATTATTGTCATTGTATACTTAGTTCATAATTGTAGACCTCCTTAGTTTATTAAAACCTTTTAAATCTTTCCAATAAAAATTTATTTTAATTTACATCGAAGGGACGGACGTTCTGAAAAATATAAGGAAGTTTAAATTTGAAGTTAAGCTTCATTTTTATTCTTTCTTCAAATTCAAAGTGTTGTCTTCAAAAGGAAAATTTACATGTGACCTAATTTGAATGATCCGGACGCGTCCCTGAAAATGTATTCAATTCATACATTGCTTCTTCAAACCCTTCTTTCGATAAGATGAGAGTTTTGTTTCTGTGCGAATGCGTTAGAATTTGGCGGTCGATCGAGTGCGGAGACTGGGGAGGGGACTGGAACGAGAAGGGGGGCCCTGACCTACTTCGGGACTCCCTCGCGTACGCACGAGGTCAGTGTACTGCAGTTGCAACCTCCCGAATACCGCAGAGGTGACTGGACCTACCCCGCACAATGTGAAATGCTTCCGTGTTCCCAGTAATACTTCCCGATTTTTGCTTCTTGTCCCTTCGGCCGTTTCCTTTGTTTCAAATGCGTAGGGGTTCTAACTTCTGTTGCTTTTGACTCTCAGGTATTTTGAGGGTATATTGAGTTTGCCATGATTTTGTTTATTCATAAATTACATTAAATTAAATTGTTTCGTTCTGGTGAGGTTATCAAAACATTTAAACATTTTTTTTAAATATACCTACTGTTGTTTTTATTACATTGTTCTATATATTGGAGCGGAAAATAGTCGGTATTTTGTTAAATCATTTTGTAAATACGAGTATAAATACACTCCACAAACATACAATAAGTCTCAGTTTTACAAAAGAACTCTCTCACAGACAAGAAGCACACACCGTGATATTGAGTTCTGAAAACCAATATTGAACTGCTTGTGCTCAACAAGCAATACGAGAATTGACTCTTTATGGAAAAATATTCGAAATGTGTTCCCCTATCCTTCTTAGATACCTATAAATATCGTTAGATTTTCGTATTGCAGTGTTTATTTTCTTTCACATTTTATCTTGTTTTCAAGTAATTCTATATACCTAATTCTATACAAATATTATAAAGAGGAACGCTTTGAATTATTTGTAAGTTAATTGATTGCAGTTTACTTCCAAAAATTTAAATCTTATTATCTTATCTTACCTATAAATCGTATTAAAAATTTGATTCTTTCGTAAATCGATAGTTGCTAAAACAGGGTTTAACAGATCACAACAGAAGGCTTGCTTCTAAAACTTTCTTCCCAAGAGGGCTATATTTTTAGATCTACATCATGTTTGCCAACTTGACAACGTGTTCACCTCTCAAAGTACCAACACTCCAAAATATATCGGGATTTCAAAAGATGATTAATGTATTAAAAATGATATGACTCTAGATGTTATTTGCTAATTCCCATTCCATGTTTAAAATAAAATGTCAACGTTGTACCTACAAATATTTAGCACATCTAATTACGACTTGATCAAAAACATTTTTTAATTTATTTTATAACCTGCTCATTTCACGTAAACAATTCAAATACTTACCATAATTCAAATAAAGGTATCTTCTAGTCCCCGCTTATAATATCTATTATATCTGTTCAAAATTGTGCAACGCTTAAGCATGGCTTAAACTAAAGCACCCTACCACCATGTATATGACCATTAAATATAAATCTGAGAGGCTGCGAGCGCGCCAAGTTTGAAGTGTGAAGAAGAGTTGCAAATGGCGGATTATATAGGGCAGAGACAGTCTTAATTGAGTTAAGACAATTGGACGGAGTTATAGTGGGATGCTGGCCAAGAACGGACAATAGGTTCAACGGGCATTGACATTACTACAGTCTTGGATATTAGATCGTAAAATTAAACGTATATACTCGTACGATGCGCCGCCATGGCGCTTATGTACAACTTGTTGTGGCAGCGATTAGAAATAGACAAAACTTGAGTACTTAGGTACATTGTAGTATGTAAATGCGAGTGCGTTCCGTACATAAAAAAACGTATCTGTAAAAACGGCAACAACTTCGTGTCTGTTGTATGAGTGTCCCGCTTCAATATTAATTTTGTTCTGTTTTTCAGTATTTGTTGAAAATCTGTGAAGACGTCTGGAAAATTTCAACTGTCTATCTTAAATAATTACTTAGAATTTTGAAATTTGTTTTTTCATTAATTGTATTTAATGTGTATATTTAAATTTTCCGAGTTTTTGGAGTCATTTTCGTTTTGTTAGGAAAAGAAGTATAACTTCTTACATTCATACTTAAGTTGTAATTACTAAATAACTTTTTAATTTATATTAATTTAATTTTAACTTATTTTCATTTTATTTTTAGACTTCTGCAATACAGTGTGCAATAACTTACATAATTGTACAAAGCAATTTGATCAGAAAATTTCTAAAGGACGCGTAGGTATCTCTTCCCCGAAGATACTTTGTTTGCAGAAATGATTCATAGCAAAATGTTATTGTAATTTTACTACGATATACAACTTCAGAATAATATTAGCTTGGCAAAAACTGGAAGAAAGGCCACAAAAGATAGGCCACAATTCAATAAAGTTTCAGCGGGATACTGGCGGGAACTGACCCACTTTAGAGATTTTTTTTATTTTAATAGTCCCTTTGTAAAGTAACTGGTACAGTTATTGCAAAGAAAATTACAATGAGGCCTTTTGCTTCCTTTAGAATCCACATTGTGGGAAAATTACTAATTAAATTTCGTCAATTATTTTAAAGATTATAACCGGACTGAAGGAAGTTAGTTCTATTTTATCGTAAAACTTGTAAGTTTTATAAATCGACGCAGCTCAGACATAATTATATACTTACAATAAAATTATTTCTAATTTCATCATAATTATGGAAAATTAACATTTAATTAATAAACTGTAAAAACTACAGAGATGAGTGCCTACTTGGAAAAATCGGGCATTAATCGATAATTAACGCCTAATAAAATATAATTAAGAAGGCAATATTTATAGGAAGTATCAAAAAGATGCATTAATGCTACAGAAAAATATACGTGATTTCATATTAAAAAAAAGCAAGAATGTAACAAAACAGACAAAATAAATGTAGATGAAGCGTGACCCTATTCTCCTCATCAGTGTAACCCACAACTGCCCTATTTTGCGTAAAACAAAAAAGGTCCTAACGAGTAAAAAAACAACTTTGATTAAATCCTACATATGTATGTGGTACGTTCAGAGCCGGACGTGACTTTTCTGCAATTTCTGTTTCAAAGCAATTACATACATGACTAGCAAGACCCTTCGCTTCGCGGTGCATGTCTAATGGTAATAACTGCAAATATCTCGTCACTGGAGATTGGATCTTATTTCGTTGTTTGTAAGACTTTTGTTTGTGATGGGAAACAATTTAATATCAAGCGGTACACCACAGTGTGCAGTCACAATGCAATAGTTACGGAACTACAGATAATAGACTTCCCGTTCGCTGACACGCAATCTCCATGACATCATAATATTTCACTCTGGTAACAATGTTAGGAGATTTTTATTATAAGTGTTTAGCAACAAAAAAAAACTAAAAGTTCTGTGCAATCACATAATTTACTCTCTCTCTCTCTAATTCTTATTTTTATCTTTACATACCTCCTACACTAAATATCTTATATTTTTAAGTAAAATATTCCGATAATATTATTAAAGTTTTCACGTAGCGTTTGAGTTTATAAGCCAGTAGCCGATATTGGATTTTCGTAGTACTAGTTTTCAAGGAATACGACAAGCAATAAAACTTCGACTTTTAATAAAAAAAATACCGCTTTTAATCTACATTTCTTTTTCTAGTTTTTTAATCAGTTGGTAGGCTACAACTTTTCCTAAGTCAGAAAAAATCTATTTCTTTGGTATCTATATCAAATACTTTAATCACGAATTAATAATTCTATTTATAATTAATAATTAATAATTCTATTTATTTATAATTAATAATTCTATTTATTAATTAATTTTGACTATCTAATGATAGGTGTCTTAACCTAATATTTAAACGTAAGCTTAAGTACGCATACTTTAAAACTTGCAATTGCATTATTTAAATCTTCTACACTACAACATTTCCAATTCCATCGATGCAACAAATAAAACGCTGTCAATCGAAACAAAAAGTGCAATTTGAATACAGAAACGTTAAATCCGCATCCAATACAGTTAACGAGTTAAACAGATTAAAAATCCAGAGACAGTTTAAGATGGAACGGTTGAAAAGACGTTTAAAAGCTTGGGCGGCGAGGGGCGGGCGGATCGATGGCCGCCGTACGCTGGATCGATATGCTCGTACTAGTGCTGAATGGAGTGCGCGCGCCGCCAGCCTTACGTAACGCGCATAACCGCCACCTGTTGCTGATACAACCACCCAGTTATAAACCAACTCGTCTGAGAAACCGCGCCCACCCACTATCGCGGTCGGCGTATGAACCATTCCACATTCGGACGGCTTACCCGAGTCAATGCACTAACGCAACCTTCGGTTCTGCACTCAAGGGTGCATAGTACTGGCTAGCCAGCAATGATAATGATCTTCGTTAGTGAAAGGTTTTAAACACTCGTCGTAGATGTAATGCCGTGCATAGCATACCTACATACATTACACTCAGTAGGCAAGTCACGAATAAGCGGACAAAATTGTTAAAGTTTTGTTACGGCCCAACTTCGACTTTGAACTTTGAAACTTTCACGACAATAAATACTTGAATACGTTTCATGAATATTACATAGTTGCTACATGTATCTTTACTTTGACGTAAGAATAAACGGAAATAATGGGGTTTCAACGATTTATTGCCACTCTGTACGAGTGCTACCTACTAATCTTCATTTCTTCAACATTAATACAACACACATTGTACACAACATACTCGTAGCTTTATAAGTAATACTTTTGTAGTTATCTTCATTTATTAACGTCAAATTTACAATCGGTACATACCGATGTACCATAGAAAGTTACTGAAACCTTTCAATCAAAGGCTTACTGGGTAAATTAATATAGTCTAGTGGTTCTATAATTGACCTTTAGGACCTATTTATAATTGACCTTTAGGTCTTATTTGAAGGATCAAAAGCACCTTAATACACTGTTGTAATCATAAATCACTATAACGTCTATCTCTTTTGTGCTTGAAGTTTTTAGAGAATATGTATCACAATAATTAGTATGACACCATAAATAATAAATTTTCAAATGGTTAAATCTTAACTCAATAATCTCCTCTTGATAACAAGAAATTCCAAATACGTTAATGCATTTTCGCCTTATAAAATACTGTTTCTAATTTATAAATAAAACGCAATTGTAACCTTCACTAAGTTATGACGAATAAACATTATTTAAAAAATTAAATGCAAACTCAAATAATATTTTAGAAAGTTAATTGTTTTTCAGATAAACTAAGTTAATATTACCAGAGACTCCTTGGGGAACAGGGACATCTTCTCTAAGCGTACCTACGATTGCTCGTTCTAAAAGAATGATGTAAAAAGAACCCTTGAAATACCGGATGTTGCAAATACAGACCACTTACCATCAAGTGGATCGTGCACTTGTCTAGTCTATTGTAAGTTCGGGTAAAAATATAGGAACATTTTCTCTCTATTTCGTTTGAATTTTAATGTATTTTAAATTAATGATGTTCCTATATAACTGGTTTTTTCCTGAAAACATGTATTGTTATTCGACATGTGAGAACTTACGAACGGAACCCATTCACAATCGTTCCGTTATTCAATTTCTTTTAATTCTATTTAATTGTTGTTCGTTTATTCGTGTTCGTTCGTTTCAGTCGTTCATCGCTCGCAGTGGGCACAGTTCTTTACACACAAACTTCCTAACAAAGCGCACAAGTGTGAGGGAAAAGATCAAATTGTGCTTTCGGCGTAAAAATCCTTGAAAGTTCAAATGTTTAATAAAAGTTACTTATGGATCTGAGGAAAGAAATGGGGGCAACCTTTCACTAACGGTACCTACGCAACTTGTGTTGGAAAGGGCGAAACGAATTTCCTTATATCCAATTGCTAACTGTATCTTTATACATATAATTTTTCTTGGATAATGATACTCGTAATGGAGAGATAGTATCATCTAGCCTCGTCTACGCTGTACGAGTATATCGGTGGCAGGTAGATGCAATGTCCTTGGTTTTATAGCTAGAGGAGATTAATGCAGAATGAGGTCGGCTATGCAAAATATCTAGGGCGTTGTTTATTAGTTCTGTCGCATAAGAAGCTTTGTGGTCCGAAATATGAGCTTGAAAATTAATGTTACATACATTATATTGGTAGGGAAATTATGAAAAACGAGCATGCAGTCACTACTGAGGTAGGTACTGAAACAGGCCCGTTGCAAATATTGTGGATAAATATGGTCACCGTTAATTAAACGTTATTCGAATTACCCTCGTCTGTTGTTCTGTATGTAATTTTAATTAACTCGTTATTTACAAGCATTAATGTACAGAGCTACTCTATGTATTGATCTAATTTAGGTTCAACTAAATTAAACGCAGAGGGAGTGATAAAGTAAATTAAATCACTAAATCTCGCTTGTAGGTATTCATAGAAATATCTGCGTCCTTCTTAAAGTTTTTTTCTTGGCGTCTAGACTGGCGACGTTAGCGCCATTACTTTGATGTTATCGATGAGACCTCGGTGTCTGGAGACGAGTAAGTACCTATCTACAACTTGTCCTCGATCTAACTTACAAACCTACTATGAATCAGTGGCGTAATTCAAAAAAAAATACGAAAAGAGGAACGGAGGCATAACACATTCATAGTCCAAAAACGCACGAAACACAAATTCAAACAAGGCTTTAGGCGCACAAGAACCCGCTACAAGGGCTATGAGGGCAGCGGTGGTACCTCCCGGGCGAACTCTGTAAGCTTTGCCACCTATAAAGTGTCCAAGTCCATGGGTTGCAGTGACCACGTAAACGACCAAAGTCCTGCACGCTCGTTTACTGTTCATAAAAAAAAGAAATATATCACTCTTTTAGATTGAGGTATGTTTCGAATCACTTCAAAAAGTTACGAAAACAAATCCTATTATACAATTGTACTTTACTCATTGTTAATATTTGCTTGAGAAAAGAGCTAATATGTAGTTAACACTACCTATTTCAGCTATGCTAATTGCTTTCCTGCCATTAGGGATTTGTTTAGGCACGCACGGCTTTACACGAGCATAGGTGTTTAGGTTATGGGCTTGTTCGGGGCATTAATAACATTAATAACACTTCACACTCATATCCTCTTCTTCTTTCATCCTAAGAATCACTTTGTCGTAGGTACCAGTGCGCCATTCGAAGCGAACTGGGTTCGATTCCCAGTGGGGCAAAAGTTTGAATGAAACAGAATTTGCATTTCTGTACTCGATTGATCTGAGACTGCTATTACAATCGTCTCGTAATGGTGTCGTTATTGTCTGTCTCTGGCATCCAATTTAAAGATGTCACTGGTTTTCCGATGTTGTGACTGTATCGTCATAGAATTCGGTAATTTTGTATATTTATAAATAACAAACACCTAACTAATGGATAATGAAGCGCGCATAGCCCCGCTGGTAGTGTGAATCGCAAGCGATTACATTGTTAAGCAACGTCGGGCGCGGCCGGTAC
>DWAV01002648.1:0-10826 GCA_018231305.1 Noctuana lactifera | reverse complement strand
TAATTACAGGTTATTAACAAATTATGCAGTATAGCTTAAGCCTGATAGTGAGCACACGTGACAGCTAAGCATGTGCGTCACTAATATATAATATACCTTATATAATATACCTACCTTAAATAAATAAAATGTATAATTGTATATCTTTGTTACATCTATTACCTCATTGCTGTTATATTATAACTAAACACATACATCCATTTAATAGTTTTACGTGTTTCTTGAACAAAATGCAGACAAACCAAAAATTTCAAAAGGAAAAGTTTGTACGCGCTGTAATAAATCCATTCTTGTGCTCCATTTCTTACAAAAATGTCCCACCTCAAGTTCGAAACCTGAAATATTAGCAAAGTTTTATTTACACCTAGTTGTTGTCATGACAATACAAACAAACGATCGATACAATAAAAAATTACACCGCAATATTCTATAATACAAAAAGTATAAAAGCATTATCTGTCGGATGATTTTGTCGAGCACGGGAGGCGGGGTCACGAACACGATCCCTATTAGCGGGTTGTTAGCGCGCGTCCGCGTCGTGATGCCCCTCTGATTACTTCCGACGTTCTGCGTTCTGCCTACTCGATTGTGTGCATTACTGGGATCTGCGACAGAAATTGTAAAGTCAAGCTTGTGCATAGAACTCAAGCTGTTAGAAATATACAAATCTTCAATCTATAGTAGCGGCTAACTTGCTTTTCTCGAAGTAAAAATAAGCCAAAATTCAAATTGGTAATCAGATATTTTCCGTGTTCGTTGTATTTACGCAAGACTATTTATATCTTTGTGACCGATGATGGGACACAACAAGTAAGTAGGGTTGGTATAAAGCCTATTCTTGACTCATAATATAGGTGAACGAAACTTTATCCCGTTATATATGAATGTAATTTAAATAACAATTGCTATCAATAGGAACAATACCTGGACAAATGGGACGTTTGATCAAATTAATGTTTGTTGACATTAGAACCATTTGTATCTAACAAGAAACTAAACATCAATGTTCCATTACAATATTAATGTGATTAATAGCTCAGTGTTCCGAGTGTGGTTTCCTTACCTGTTTAGATCCTGTTTCTCAAATATGGAACTGTCAGTCAAGTAGTAATGTTAATGTGGTTCAATAACCATGATAAATAACTTTCACGCCACCCACAGAGTGGAAATTTTGTAACTGTTTTCCATCAACAGGAATTGTTGCACACACAAGCCATTGAAAGCTTCACATCGGCAAAGATTCGTGAAACAAGTGAACCCCAGAATTAATGACCACTGGAAGTTCTTTTACACTATTCATTAAAAAAGTTGTTGAACATAATAACTAAACTCTGTTATGTTGGTAAAATAATATCTTTTGTTGGTTATCGAGCTCTATTTTTAAATATATAATTAATTTCAAGGGATTTGGTCAATATTAACGTAAAACGAATCTGTAATCAAATTTCCTTTAATTATAAAATCGCTTAACTACATTTTACACATTTTGATACAATAAGTTTTATAGCCTTAGATTGGCATCACATTGAATCACGTCCTTAGAATAGTTAGTGCTGTTTTCGATAAGTGTTAAATTAATTATAACTGCTGATATATATCATTTAAAACTATCTTCGGTCCGTGTCCCATTACTAAGATTTCACAAGCTGGGCCACATCCAGCATAACTTAGAATGTTTTCCCGTGCTCGTTTTCATATTTGCGGATCAGAAGAGTCTGTGCGTGACCGCAATTCCGCGGAGCGATTCCGATGCAAATAAGTAAACAAATTGCACCACAAATATCCCTAACCAGCACCAAGTAATTGCCATAATAATAAGCCCAATTCCATTGCGCTTCGTGAACTAACTCGATCTACAATTCAAATAGATTTACGATCTGCCAACAGTTTTTGTTGATTCACATTCACCGATACGTACCACAGCCAATGTTGGTGATTACTTTGCTACCGGCTTTCGTCTATTAGATACTCTTCCGTGCTTGTATTTTCCTGTATCAGATATTATTTGTAGATCAATTGAATTCATGATTAATACCTATCTAGAATATGTACCATCTTATTAGTAGTCAGAAACAAAGTGGTACCTGCATTATTTTCTTGATGACTGCAATGATGCTCTTTATTATTGTGTTGCAATAACTAAAAGATATACTATTAATCAGTACAGGGCGGCTCTATTGCTTGCATTTCATCGTATTTGGTAGAAATTGATCTGTTTTTATACCGAAGAATAAATGATTTAATTTATTTTTATATGAAATGTATTAAATCAAAGTGCAGAAAAAAATTCATGTGAAGGTTTGCAGGATGATAAAACGGATACGTTTACTAACGGATAGTTAGAAGGTAGGTAAGGTTAGGTTATACTTGATAGCTTAATCAATCCTTCTAACGTGACGTGAATCTTCAACGTGACGTTGTTATAAAATATAATTCTTTTATTTCACAATGTTTTTGTAAAATTAATAAAATATTTGTGTATTGAAATACAGCTAGAATAAATTGTCGTCAAAATAGCGATTACTTATTATATTATTATAGATGGAAATATTTAACAAAATTTATCAAGAAAAAACCAGATCGACCGTAGCTGGCATTGAACTTCTAAATTGCTTTTAAATTGATAACACCAAAAAGGATGTATTGTCTGCGGTGACACGGCCTTGCTTTTCATTCTACAGAGAAAGTATGTGCTACTTTATACTAAAAAGATTCAAGCAACGCATTCACCACAACAATGGCACCAGTCTAAAGCCAAATGCTTCCTAATGGTTCGACTCTTCCCTCTTGACGTCCATAAAATCTCGCAATAACTAACAGACAATGTGATAAATGTTTCCTATTTGATTATTCGACGTCATGTGGCTAAACAGAATATTTGTTATTGAATGAATACCTACAACATATTATCTTTTGCATTAAATCTATGACCACCAGATCTGAAACCATTTTGGCGTCACTAAAATGTCGATTTCGTACGACTTACTTATACTTATTATCATCAAAAGAGATAATAAAATTCTTACAAGAAATACATTCTATGGCCATAGGTACTATTTAAAGTTGTAACATTGATTGTTATATTTGTTAATATAAATATTTAACTGTTTTCAAATGATAGCGTATCAATAAAATACTGTTTATTTAATGTTTATGCATTAAATAATCGAAACAGCAGGTACACATAAACAAAGATGCGGTTGCACAAGTCAACCTACTGCTCATACATAATTATGATGTCAATGTCGAATGCTATGTTGAACAACGTCAACGACATTTTATTTTTATACTTTATATTTCAAACCTGGAGGTACCCCTGGTGGTCGACGCAATCTTCTTATTTGATGAATATTTCATGTTATTGTCAAACGACTTTATCTATTGCGCACAATGTTGTATTCAGCAAAGTCGATTTTATGTTCCTTGGAATGTATTGGCTATTTGCTGGATAGGAGCATGAACACTGGAATAAGCCGGTAGGCTGCCATTCTGAATATTGTTGCTCAGATCCTGCATTTCCGATTATAGGATAAGATAACTAAAGAATTACACCCAGTGTAGGGGTTTAGAGAGCAATCGATTTGGAAAAGGGCATGATTTTGAAACTAGCTTAGATCGTTTGTCGTATAGTTACTAATGGTGGTTGCAAGTGCGGCACGTGTCGCCGTGTCGCGTGCCGGTGTCGCCTGTGCTGATTTAATCTCGGGCACGAATGCCGACGTGAGGTGTGCCCCTTCACACGTGATTGTTCCACGCAAACCTTATAAGATCTCATCTCCTTGATGTGTGCCGTTTCCAGACCGGTCCCTGACTGGTCAAATAGCTTGACCATTTTTGTGTTAGCTTTCTTTTTTTCTTTCAATGCAGAATGTACGAGTAGGTACACTTTAAATGCAATGCAGCTTGAAATTACACTCTAGTTAACTGCTTGTTATATTTAAAATTGTTACAAAACTTTTAATACATTAAAAATGTACTAGAATATCTGCTTTTGTAGTGTTGAATGCAAAAATAAATTCTTACCAGCAGCGTTTCCTTTTATAGAGTGAAAAATTCGAAGTCGTAGAATTTTTACGTCGCAAATAAATCTCTTTAAAAGGTGATTGCTGAGGAGAGAGCCTGTTCTTTGTTTTAATGTGTGCGTCATTTGTTTTCTTTTAGTTACTTTTATGGCTTTGTAGCTCCAATGCTATTTTTTAACTATTATATCAATTGGTTTTAGAATAACGCGTAGGAAATCGTCAGATTCCACCTACTACTATCTAACTTTATCTAGCTTTGTGCAGCCATATCAGTAGGTACCTATTGCTTTGTTTTATGGTTTGTAGGATTGCAATAGGTACTTATTTATCTTAAAATATTCTGTTACTGGCTATTGCCGTGGCTTCGCTCTTGGTAACTTTGTAAATATCCTATGTATTGTAATTAAAATAACTTATATTAAATCGTAGCTGTGTAACGACAATGGGATTCTGTGCGATGTTTGAAGTAGGTACTTACTTATATCTCCAAGTCCACGTTTTTAATATAAGCAGGTACTTCATTCTCATAATATGTCTCTCTGTTATTGATTTGAAACCCTTCATCACTACAGGTCTAAAGGACTAGATCACGGAATTATCTGGAAGCACACACATCTTCTTGAAACAAATCCCCGGGGCAGAAATAATAATGTGGCTTACAATTAGGGCTGCTACGAGTAACTTATTAACGTGCATAATATTGTATTTGCGTTTTGTGAAATGATCTAGTACTCTAGTAATTTAATAAATATTGTTTTGAGTTAATTAATTAAATACACTCAACCTCTTTATAGTGCCAACACTTCATAGACATAAACAAATACAACGTAAACTAAAACACTAAAATAGAATATATTATTTATAAATTAGCGGTGGCATTCATAATGTTCTTTTACAAAAGCTACCAATAAATTTCAAAAATTAAGCAAACTTTTATGTTTTGTCTATAATTTTTCATTGATTAATGAGTCGAATAAAATATGGCGACACACAAAAGCTTCTATAGTGTTTTTGTATACTTACTTCCATAAAAATTTATAGCGTTTATCAAAACTCTTCAAATATGAACAGGTCTACGACACTCCGTAACTACGAATAGTAAGAATATAGTTTGAGTAGTGAATATGGCATTTAGAATAATAGAAAGTTAGGAAAACTAGCTATCCAAAAATATTTACTACTATTTCTGAAAAGCCAACCCTACTAGCGATTACCCTCCACATTTCACACACTGAGACAATGTGCAATTTCCCTCACGATTTTTCGATACAGGCACTAGAACGTTGTTAGAGTGCAGTAATTCAAAAAATGCCTCATAAATCATTGAACTATTGTTAAGTTAGGGTACTGGTGAGCGTGATTTCTTATTCGTGATACGTTGTGTTCACTTTAAATTGGACTAGCCGTGCCGTTCCGCCTTAGAATAAACAAATGCATAGATTTAAACATGAAAATAACTGCCACGACATAGATGCAGAAAATACGGCGCCGACAGTTCAGCTGCTGAACTGTTGGTTGTAGTGTAGTTGTCGTAGGATAGTATAACACATGATTCACGCCAGAACAGAACAATCGGCGTTATGCAAAATTCATGATTTATCATTGATTTATTGATATGTAAATAGTTAAAATATGTTCTACGATAGGTAGGTACTATGTTTCAGTATCATTCATAGTTTCTATTTTTCATTCAGTTTCCATTTGTTTTATATCTATTTTATCTGTCTCTCTCTCTCTTTTTGTTTTAACTGTGTCTCTTTTTGATGAAACTTGCCGTGGTATGGCTGTTTCTAAAAAGATAATATTATTTCAAATTTTGTTCTGTCAAGTATCAACAACTAGCATTGAGCGATATTAAAACTGTTGTTCAATATACTAATTTTGTTTCTTAAGAAGGTACGCAAATAAGGTTCAAAATCTAAGAATTTAAGCGAATTTTGTATACGGGGCCAATACCTACATAATATTGGTAGAGAATAAAAGTCTTAGAAATGTTTTAAAATTTTATTGCAGGTAATGACATTTTAAACGGATGAAATTAGTACATAGATTTCAGTATTTAGTTATAACAAACTCTGAATAAGGCACTAGTGTCACAACATTTTTCTAAACGTAGAAGATAGCATTTTTATGTCATAAGCGTCTATTAGTTTACGTAAAAAATTTATAATATAGGTATAATTCGAAATCGAACATAAATTATATAAAATGAAACTAATCTAATTGAATAAATTACGATGTCGGGACGGCCGTCAATCCATCGTTTCATGACTTAGGTCGCACGTTCGGTTATCTACTTAGAAGGTACAGAAATGTTACTTTTTACCTATCACTATAATTAAATCAGGCTTAAACTACTTTTAAAAATATGGTACAATACGTTATCGGACTTCCTAAAGAGGACATCCGAGCGGCGTAAAGTGAACGAATGAGCGACGTGATCTTGATAACGACACACGGCCACGGTCCCGGCGGCGACTCCGGCGAAGGGGACAAGCGAGCGCACTCACGCACTACACACGCACAACCACTCGAAACAATCATTACGATGCACTCTCATCCATCCTCAAATATGCACGCTCTTGCGGTCGTCCCCGTCTCCGTGTCGTGCTTGCCGCGCCTTTTGCCCGTACGTAGCAGTAGGCGCGGGAGCGCTCGGACTTTATCATTAACAACCGCTATCGTTGTCTTATGCTCTGAAAAAGGTGGACGTATCACTGGCAAACTACGACGACCTCTGGAGCTAGGACTCGACGGGGGTATTTATTCTAATGGAGTATACTACTATTGCGGACGCTGATCACGTCGACGGACTTAAATATACTCAAAAGTGCCTCTGGTGTGCACGCGAAAAACTAGCATCGTATACTTTGCAGAGAGCAGAGGGAGCGTTAGGACCAGGAAGAAGTTCTGCAGCCTTGGCTGCCGCACGTCGTCGTTGCCAACTGCATGTCCACGCTGCGAGTACGACTAGTTGAGCTGCTAAGAAAGCAGCAGCAGCCAGCATTGCTCCCGATGCGTTTACACAAGTTATGTCGGTCTCTCTAACAAATACTGAATCTTCAGTGACGTTCTTGGCTCGTTGCTTGTCAAAACCGAATTTGTCAGTAATCTGGATGGTTTGGACGAGAAGCATATCATCTGTAGGCGCTGCTGGAGTCGAACGCCTCTTCCTACGACCGTAAGACATGATGGATCTCAGCTCATTTGGTCCGCCGTCACACTGAACTGGTTCGCAAGTCGGCATGCAAGGTGTAACCAGAGCACGGAATTGAACAACCTCCGAAGATGGGAATTTGAAGGCATCGAAGTTTGATAACAGCATCTGCAAAATAAATTATTGTAAGTTTATTAAACTGCTTATAGGTATATCCTAAATTCTTTGCCTTTCGTCAAAAAATTTTGCACCATCAGTTATTGGCAACATTAAAAAGTATATTTCTTACCTTTCCATTTGGTGTTGATTTGAATAGCGGGCCCATAATGAAATGATCGGTAGGACAACCGTCGCTATCAATAAGAGTGATTTCACTTGAATCAACGCCGTCCATAGCCACAAGTTCTCGAACAAATATTTCGAATGGAGAATTCTGGTCAATGATTTCGAAACGAAGAGCCTGTAAATAATATAAATATAACCGGTCAAATATCAGTCTAAATAAACACTTAGACAACGGTTTTTGAACGAAGACCAAATTAGTTACCAATGGATCGCCGACTTCAGCAGACGCAATTGTATCGTCACCATTTCTGTCGGTAATTCTCATAGCCACGTTAGGTGAATCAACAATAACCTCTTCCGTAAGTCCTGTTTGAATGTCGCCAAGAATTCCAAGGTCCACTTCGTTAGCTACCGTTTTGTTTGTCAAGTCATATTGACAAGTTACAGCTAACCCAAGGTCAGAGGACGTGACGATAGTGTCGTGATGTTGTATAACGACATCATTTAAGTACCTGTTAATAAATATAGTGTGAATAGAGATCAAATAGGACTATGGTTCTAATACAAATTTAAATCATTTTATCACATATCGTGGACGCGAATAAACTATTACCTTCCAAGTCCATTTTGTTTCACATTGCATTCGATATTATTATATCCCATATGCAATTCAAACTCAAGACTTTGCTTGACGTCGGTGACACATGAGTTTGGACTGCCTTTAGCGTAAATTTTACCATCAAACAGCTTGGATGTTTGAATGCGAGCAACCATGTCGCCGGCGCGGCAGTCTATAGAGACGTTGTAGCATGAAGACAGTTCGTATGTAGCCGCTTCGGGTACGTCCAAATAAGGATCCTACAAAAAAATATAACATTTAAAAAAATTTCTCTGGCTAAAAAGTTCATTTATAATTTAATCATTTTATTGTTTGCATTATTAACCTGAATATCAGCAAGAGTTGCTTTTGAATGATGAGATAAACGACAAACATTGTCACCGGTGTCGCCATGGTCGTATGAGTGACAACGGAAGGGCGAGTTAAGACATAATTCACGGCATTCCTCAACTGTCGAAATGTCTTGGTATACAGAATCAACTGTTTTCAGAATGCGTCCACTCATTTTCTTGAATTCACACAGTTTAGTCGGCTCTTCAACACAGTTATTTTCCAAATAGTCAGTATCTGAAATATAAAAACACCGTATTTAGATAACCATCATTTCAAACAAAAGACACCAATTTATAACTCTTTACGCACCTTCATTTGGTTGAAAAGCATTAGTGCCAGCCAAAGTAATACGGTCCATGTTTGATAAGACGCAATCTCCGGTTTTGTTGTTGTAGTTAGCCGATCTGCAACAATGTTAGACGCATTTAATGGTCGTTTCTTTTCGTATCACTGTGTGAACTTTCCCAAGGTGTTAACCTCGTAGTGAAACGTTTTTGCTATTCGGTTTCTGTGTTGAATTCATAATATTGCTGTAAATTATAAAATAATGTATGTAACTAGAAAATAAACCGCTTACAATAACACGTACATATATTCCTTATAACGCAGAAAATGTTCTTGTGTCTTAATTTTTGAATACAAAAGAAACATTAAATCAGTTCACGTTTTACTATGAGTCAGTTTGCACGAATTCAGCCAATGTTATCGGCTAAATTCATAGAATGAAACGTATTTCATTTTATGAGTTGCAGGCAATTACATTTATATCAGCCATAATGCAAGCAATACAAGCAATAGTGCATGAATATGAACTGGTTTTATTGCCGGTTTATTGTGGAACTTTGACCTATGTGCCCTTTTGTAAGGATTACTTTATAGTGACCACCCACACAACAACTGTACTATCTCCGTTCATCTCTCTCAATATTTTCCCTTGATTTACAATTGGTCCTGATCAGATGACCTTCTAACCCATGAGAACACATTTTCATAAAGGATCGATTCGGCGGCGTCGATATTGTAAATCATGTTAAGATTACCATTTATTTTAAATCGAGCCCCGCAATAATGGGAAACAACATTTTGCTTTTGCGGAATATGTTCAACTTCGGATATTCAAATTTACTATTCATATAAAATATCAGAATAACTTGAACCCTACGCGCTCAAAAGATATAATAATTTGTGCAATTAATCTGCTAGATAATATGTTAGCAACGCATGTTATTCGTCGAAATGTAACGTTTTATAGCGTAATAATTACATCAGCTAAGAGCGAACTGTTTTGAAGTAATAGTTTTCTTATAGACGGTACATAAACTAACGATGTAGATACTAAACCTAGCCCTTATTACGTTGCCAGCACTAGCTCAATCATGGTATAATCACAGGAAAAACATAATTTTAAAACGAGTTAAAGCATTTTTATTAAAATTTCTTTAATAACTATTGGCTATTAAATGGCGTCAGCAAAACAAAGTAAGTTCCCTTTTGAATTACTGTGCTTAAGTTGAATGTGACTTTAAATATAAATTCTCTGTTAGATATAGGATATCAGATAAATGTTTAATGTTTTCTAAATATACTCGTACACGTGAAATGATTCAACAAACACTCATGACTCATGGACATACCCAGGTATTAAAGCAAATTATGAACGCTCCACGAATGTTGTGGTAATGTTTTTGCCATCTAGCAGAGATTACTTTCGCTTTATTTCTTTTCATTATTAACTTATTCTTCTACATAATGCCTGGGGGTTTAATTTTAGTAGACAAATAGAATACCTGATTGATCGCAATTTGAAGAGTTGTTGATGAGACAACCGTGGCTCACTGTACATATTTACCTACATACATAATTATGAATAATGGAACAGTAATACTAGCTTTTTTCGTCATTTTTTAAAATTTTAATGTCCTGATTTTAATAATTTGTAGTTGTTATAGATACTTTTATACTTGAAAAGGAATATTAAAGTTAAACATAAAACTTTATTGCGCTATTAAAGAACCCTATGGCGAATACTATTATCAGTATTATATGCTGCGTGCAATATAATAATAATAATAAAGTATTTTCAAGATCAGATAGCACTCTAATACCAATTAAACGGGATGGCGCTATACAATAGTTTTATTAACGCTAGAAGCGAAGAACAATATGTGCTTTATCGGTTATTGTATCGTGAAAGTAGGAAGCGATAGGGCAGGGCGCTCCCACACCGCGGTGCACATCGTCCGCCACGTCCGGGGAATATTTGCCAAATGTCGTGACTGTCGAAGATCTCGATGCGCGCCGCCCGGGGTGAGTCCGCTGCCCGCCAGCCTCAATGGAGATACGACGATTTGTACCGAACGGTACACGTGTCGAACCGCGAACGAACCTCGACCACGCGCATTCCATTCTG
>DWAV01002647.1:0-10827 GCA_018231305.1 Noctuana lactifera | reverse complement strand
TTTCGTAGACAAGCGAAGATAAATACATCATTTACAGGATAGAAAATATTGTTGGATCTAATACAAGATTATGTTTATGTTATGGATAGGGATTTTTTTTGCTCTTAGTATAAATCTTTTCAACTTAAATTTATTTGATATTTACAAGATACAGACATGTATTTCATTATGATTTTTATTTTACACTGTAATATAAATACCTAGGCGGTTTGTACATATTCGTATGATGTTAATGAGATAAGAGTGGCATGAGGAGAAGTAAGCCAATTGAGCAGCATTGTTTTCCCGCTTTTCAGAGCTTTTCGTTTATATATTAAATGAATTTCTAATAAAAATAAAGGTAATTAATTAATTGAGTGATGGCGAGTTTTAACCTTACATAACTTTAAAAAACAATGCAAGTTAGAATTGACTCCAAGTCCAGGTGAATAGATGTCAAACATCAAATATACATACATAACTTAATAAAATTGTATTTTTAAAATTTTGATTAACAACATTATACAAATAAGTTTATCTAATGTAACGGATATTATAATTTTATAACATTTGGGACATTTTTTTTATGTATATCGAAGGTGTCATTTGTCATCTAAAGGCAAATAAACGACAGCTTGAATTGAAATTTGCGCCTCAATATCTTAATCAATCATTCTTATAATATGCTTACGTTGCCTAATATTAAAATTTAGTGATTTCATACATTCAGTAATGTAAGAATTTATAAACTTAAGTTTATGTACCAATTCAAGATTGAGATCCATAGAGTGAATCTAAGTACCTTTTAAAAAAGCACTGGATTTAAATATTTAGTTCAATATTAATACAGCCCCAAATGGTTGTGCACTTTTATGTATGAGAAAAGTATTTATTATGTCTCGAGTCTTTGTAATTTTCATATAGCAGCGTGTGTGAGAATACTTTCCGAACTTTGCATATAAATCAGAAAAATGACCTAGATACATACATTACAATTTGTAAAGTTCTTGAAAGCTACATTTACAGCTACTACTTCGGGTATTTTTAACCTTCAGATGATAGTCTTATGTTGTACCTTATTGCAGTCGCCATTTTTAGATCGGCATGGCGTTGGAGGCAGTTGAAGATACGCCATTTTTATCTTATTTTGATAAAAAAAAGAGTGTTAGAATGTATACTTTTACAATAAAGAGTTTAAAATATCTAAATAGAAACGCCAACTAAACAAGGAAACCGTAAGCCAATTTATACCGAACGTAACAGTAAATTTAATTTGAATTTGGTTAAATATTTAGATCCTTTGACCTCAAACTGAATTATTGGACTATCTTTCTTAATGAATTTGATCCTAAATAAATAATGAAACGACGAGTTAACACTTTAATCGATTACATCGTTTGTTTAATTACGGGCAGTATCTTCGAAATTTATAAACTGTAATTAAGCAATTTATGTTTTCTCTGTTATATTATTATAATTTCTAAAATTGAAATTACACACAGTAGACAGACTATCCTTCAAAAGACATATATTTTTGCGGCAAGAAAAGAAAAATTGTGCACTTAGCTGAGATGTTTCTGGTGTAATTTTGATTTATGCTCGGGTACCGTTGAATCGAAAGGGCCGGGAAGACTGACGACCCTTTCTACTTTTCGCAAAAACTCCAGATTACGACTGACGACGATTTAAACTTATTATATACATACATTTAATAGATTCTCTATAAGATTTGTAGGAAAGTTATGTTTCGACTAGGTAACCTAGTTAAAGAAATATATATACCTATATATATATTATATATGGGTTAACGCTGATATGAATTAGTGAGGTTGCTTCAATCTTTAATTTGCAGTAAAGTATTAAATATATGGTAGAGAAAAATACACATTAATTGTTACAAAGAATTGATCAGGCCACAGTTGTATGGATTGTAGACAGACAAATTACATCAAAGAACTTTATTTCACGCTTTTGTTTTTCTTTACGTAAAATTTGACACAAAATTGAATTTTACTTAATCCCGCGGTTGGCGTTCGTGAAGAAATAATGAAGGTAGATATACTTTCTTCTTTGAACCATTTTATGCTATTAAGGATTTAATCTGCTAAATAAGTTAGCGCAGGGAGTCTAGGAAAAAGGATCACGTTTCTCTCGCAAAAGGAAGGGTAGGATCTTTCTGATGAGATTTACGCGAACGCGCCCAGTGTGTACAAATATAAATGTAGATATGTTAAAATCCCATGATTTAGATATGGATTAATTTACGGTTACTTGGAGACGGCACTTTTGACAAACGTATTTAAAAAGTGGAATGTTATTAGTGTATGCAAATCTTAGAATTAAGCTAATAAGAAATTATGTATGATATAAAATATACTATAAGTATAATAAATTTACTTTTTTATTATAAGTCTCAAAAGACAGAGAGTGAACTAAGTTGCAACCTATGTATTTATTTTTAGTAAATTAACAATAAATACACCTCTGTAATAACATTAGAAGTATTTTCTACACTAACTTCATACGATCTTCGGGCATTTATCATAGGGATGATTTAATGCGCCATCGATTCGTTTATTTATAGTAGAAATGCATGCTCACCCCCGCAAATACGTTTCTAAACAGTATATGATAATACAATAACAAAACGAAATAAAATTGATATTCAAATATTAGGTACGTTATCAATGATCATTCATGAACCGTATTCCATAACCAGTAGGCATTAAATACTTAGAAGTAATGGGAGAACAGAGTGTAAACGAAAAATAGTGTCGGCTCGGGGGACGATTCTTTGACAAAGATCGCGAGGGCGGGCGGCGATGAAGCGGTCGGGGCGGTCGGGGCGGGCGGGACGCGCAGGCCGCCAGTCCGTGCCGCGCCGCGCCCCGGCCGCTCGCCCGCACGCGGCCCTTTACGTAACGATGACAGAGCCCGTGAGCTGATGGCCGCGCTCGTCTGGTGGCTGGCGGCCAGCTGCCTGGTACAAGCCGTTGCCGCCGGCAACCCCGACGCCAAGCGCCTCTACGATGACCTCCTCTCCAACTACAACAAGCTGGTGCGCCCCGTCGTCAACACCACCGATGTCCTGCGCGTCTGCATCAAGCTCAAACTCAGTCAACTCATTGATGTCGTAAGTGCACTCGAATTATTCGTGTAATTATAATTTGCGTCTTGTCTACAGTTATTTGTCTCTCGCATGCATCGCTACATCAACCTGACCTAAATCGAGAGCTTCCGAGGGTGCATTACTAACGCATACTTGCTTGCACTCGCGCCCCGCATTTGGGATTTAAATAGACAACATAATCAACGCCTTCGACTTGTGACCCACTTTTTGTAATTCATAATCTAGCTGCACTTTCCGCTTTAGGTAACACTCTGTCTACTTAGACAATGCAAATTGCTGCTCCCACCTTCAGATTGTTTAATCGATCACACAAATAAGAGCTACAAGAAGGTCAAGAAGATACTTACAAAAAATTAATAGCACATTTTTCTTTTATTATTAAGAATCTAATCTTTATTTTCTATCATAACATTAATATTTCAGATATACCTAAAACTTATTTCATTTGAGTAATTACTAGTGGTATTTAATACAATCTAACAATGTATGTAGGTACCTTGAATCTTAATTACTTACGTCAGTATAAACGGTCAGGAAGTGGTTCATATTTAGTTTGATGAAAAGGATGAAGCACCAGCTGACGCAAAATGCTCGTCAATCTATAAAAATGTCACATTTAAATAAATTGTTTTAATATAATTTGCATTCTGTAATTTAATTAGTGTGATATTCTAACCTAATTTAAGAAATACAAGGACGATAATCTTAATGACAAAAACTGGGCCATCTCACTTGATAAGAACGAAAAACAACTTTCCTAACCATTTCCTTAAGTCAGCGATTCGGCAACGTAATAAAACCAGGCAAATAATCATTTCCTTTCTTTTTGTCTGATCGTAACTCCAGATGATGCTGGACACGATAAGAAGGTCAAAAATCTTTGAATGTTAACTAAAGGCAGTAATTGCATTATAGCTTATCATTTAATGAATTTAGTATGTTCCGTAATATAATGTATTCTAACCCTAACCTTAACCTAACAAAACAACCAAAGCCTAATGAAACCTAATTAGAAAAGGCTACTTGCTTTTAAGAAAGTATACAGTTCACAATTTTTCACCAGTTTGTAAACTAATGGCTTCCTTGCCAGGATTTTAACAACCGGTTTTCACCATCTGGTATTAAAATCTATGGAGATATCCATGACACCGCGACACATGGAAACCTAGTATGAGACCTATGAGAGTATCAGAACTTAGCCTAGTACCCAGCAGTGGATCAATTATGGGCTTATTATGATGAAGTTTTAATGTATCTATTGATCTACATTTAAATAAGTAGAGTTCACTTCCTGTGGTTATAAAAGTATAAAGTTTCTAAAAGACTCATTGATTTTGTTAAAATAGGAGACACAATTTCTTGCACCAGCATTTCTAATAATATCCGCTGCAGACAGCGCGGCCCACTTTTGCCCGTCAAAAGTGCTTCTACCCCTTTTAAATTCAATGAAGCGTCTAAAAACTGTCGCAGTAGACGAAGCCAAGTGTCCTGAAGCTCTTTACAAGAGCCCTAAACTTGATTCTTTTACTAAAAAAACTCGTAAGTATACTATTGTTATACAATGAGAGTATTAGACACGCCACAGTACTGAGCTTAATTCTGTACAAAATATTCAAAGTAACAGTTTTTGTTTTTAAAATTTAGACCAGTTGTTTATGTAGCGTTCACAACAAAGCGCTATTGTCGGTAAAAACGTGCGGAATGCGGTGAAAACTTTGTAATATCATTGTTGTTGGTACCTTTGAACTTCTAACAAAAAGCTTTTATTGCAAACCGTGCATATTTTAAATCCTTAAACTTTGAATACTACATTCAGTGCTTATTTTCCATTGTAATTTTAGAAAATGTGTAGGTACGAGTATATTTAATTGTTTATAAGCGAGTGTTTTGTATTTAAAATGAACCAGGTATTTTTATTATTTTAAAATATAATTCTCAGTACCAAGTAATTAAAGATTTAGAGCCTATAAGCAAAACAATTTTGGAACATCTTTCAAAAAACTGCAGTCGTATTTTTTAAGCATACAAATAATTAAACCTGCGGGCCATTCGAGTAATGTAGGTAGAGTTTTATTGCTACTTACACGAAATACGAGTAGGTATATTTCGAAACAATTTAGCATTTCCGTGAACCTTGGTGTGGTCCTGTACCAGTGAAAACGGTTATTTATTTAACAAATTTCCATGTCAAGTTTAGAAAGTTTAATGATGGATTGTACTTGTTTAGGACGTTAGTGAATGAAGATAGAAAGTATTTTTTAACATATACTATCATTACATTACAGTTCCCACATGTTACTGTATTTTTATTCTCAGCGGAATATACATTCAGACTTTTAAAAGCCTTAACTAACAAAATTAAAACTTGAGCTCCTTATACCAGTTATTTAAATTTGTGTCGTTGAACCCACGGGTTAAAACAGTTATGTAAGTACTCGTACAACCCTCTCTTTTGTACAAAAGTCCCAAATTAGAGTCGGAACGATAATAACTTTAATGGATTTCGGGGTGTTAGTATCTGCCGTCACGTGCCGCACCTCGCGGTAGCCTTCCTTGTAATTTTGTTCGACGCCTTACAAATACAAATAGAATTGCTAAATAATTTTGTATAATGTATAAGGGATATTTTTGACATCGTCGCCTCTTCAAAAAATATAGTAAGATAAACATTTGTTAAATTATCTTTTAAGGTCTCCTGAATCTTAGGAATAATTAATTATCAATTATATAATACGAATAATATATTATTCATGTAGTATAAGTCCTTACCAACTTAAACAATGCTAAAAATGTTTTACATTTTAGAGAAAATGAACGGACTATTCCCGTACGTGCATTCATGAAAATACCGACATTTTTAGAATTTCAGCTCCGGATCCATTTATACTTTTGTTAATTATTTTTTATTTTTCTCTTACTTTGCATAGTTATGTTGGTATCCGGTGTTGAAGCTTGGGTAGATAGGTGCCTATTTCAAGTTTTATTGTTCCTATCCAATAGTTTTTATGCAAAATTAATTTAGAGATTTACCTGAATAGCCAAAATTTCTTACTTTATCAATTTTCTTTATGAACCCTGTCCTTAACGAGAGTTTGATAAATCGGGGCAGTTCAAGTTTTTCATTTTACTTAATAATTTAAACTCTTTCTACTCAAAACGTCGTGTTCTGAGAATGATTTTATTTTACATTAAATAGTAGGTATAATACTTTAACAAATATCATGACGTGTGTTCTAGGTTGAATTTTTCGTGACGATGAATAATAATGGTACTAATTTTCGCCTTTGTAATGTAAAGTGTTGGGTTTCACGTGCTCTTTTGTATTCCACAAGCGGTCCGATATAGGTAGTATTAGTGAAGGTTCTATGATAAATCTTGAGAGATGGGTATACAGAAACATAGCTCGACGCTAATTTTAGAAAATCTTTACAATACATGTATATATAATAATTTAGTCTTCCCAAAAAATCAGAACATAGTATAACACACTTTGTCGTTATCGCCTACAAGCAAATGAAGACAAAGTATCCAACACCTACCCCGCCTTCTTGGCTTAGGCGTCTCGGGTGTCAGACGAGAAAAATGTAATATCCTTTGGGAAAACACAGCCGGTGATAGCTCGCCCCGGTGAAAATAAAATTTCCACGGAGATTCCATACGGTGAAAACATTTTTAAC
This sequence comes from Noctuana lactifera, assembly GCA_018231305.1. Taxonomy (NCBI): domain Eukaryota; kingdom Metazoa; phylum Arthropoda; class Insecta; order Lepidoptera; family Hesperiidae; genus Noctuana; species Noctuana lactifera. Next base: position 4,041 of record DWAV01002647.1, on the reverse strand, counting down.
ATACTTATTATATAGACAGATTTTTAAGACCAATTTATTTTGAACGTGAATAAATCTTATATAACCAACCCATTTCTGTTTAACTTTAAACTTTTAAAGTGTTGTTTTGTGTAACTTTTACAAAGATAGCCAGACAATGTATGCTGTATGATTTTTTTTCTTATATATCCAATAATCAGAAGTTAATGTACGTGATTGTATATTTACTATAGCAAATTTAGCACTGAGCCTAAGTAGCATTAATTATAACGGTCCCTTAAATTGTGTAGTTGGTTGTTGTGGCAATATAACGTTTAACGACAAGGAATTCTGATTTTTACTTACCTACCTAACACCTTAAACTTAACTTACACAGCAACCTTCTTTAAATATCATACTTGGTCGGTATATAGTTTGAAATGCTTAAAAATGTTTATACATTATGTGTCCTTAAAGTGGTTATCACCAGAATACCTACAAGTAAGACGTACGGTTACGAGTATGTACATCCATTCTAAACACGTTACTTAATAAACATTACGTGATTTATTTTTTCTATGTCTATCGGTCCTAAAGTGTCCTCACCAATAATAATAATAATAGAATACGCATAATAGGTACTTATTAATCTAATGCCTTTCTTCGACAGAACTTGAAAAACCAGATAATGACGACAAACCTGTGGGTGGAGCAGTCCTGGTACGATTACAAGCTGAGGTGGGAGCCGCGCGAGTACGGCGGCGTACATATGCTGCACGTGCCCTCCGACCACATTTGGCGGCCCGACATCGTGCTCTACAATAAGTGAGCCAGAACACCCATCATCTCTATATCTAAACCTGATTGCTAAACATGACTGTGTTTGCGGCGTTGCGCGGAAGTCAAGTTTTATAGAACATAAATTATTATTATTGTCACTTTTAAAAAATTTCATTGTATATATATTATAAATACTTGTAATTAATAAGAGGTAAAAATTATTTTCCAAAGAAAAATAAAACAAGACACCAAAATTGATAAACAATACACCGATTTACACCTATAACATTAAACTTGTTTATGCCATTAATATCACAATATTATTTTATTTTTATTCCTCTCGAGGTTAGATGTTAGAAGTCTCTCAAAAGAATAAAGATACTTATGAAATATTCATTACGGACTTCCTCGCAGAGCTGCACCACACGTCGTTAAAATTATTTCAAGATAATATTTACTGCGCTTCCTAAACTTTCTTTCTGTTCGTGTTTTCTAAACTCACACTAACATAACAAAGAACACTAAAACATTACCTAAAACTTGTTATCACTAATGCATATTGGTGTTTTTATTATCTGTTATTAGGTGCGCGGCTTGAATCAAACCTTAAAAAATAAATAATTTATGAACATAATTATAAGAAAAAACGTGTACTGTAGCAAAATATCATTTGTGAATGTGATCCAATGCATCGTTTATAGAAAATAGTCTAATACCTATCCAAATCCTTCCTAAACTACCATAATAATATGATAAATTTATCTATAGAATGGCATGGCATAGACATAACGTCTAACGAAGGATTCAAGACTTACTAAATTAAAGTATCCTAATAGTACCAGCGTAGAGTTTAATGTCTAAAATAAAAAAATCTTTCAAAATAACTTAATTTTAAACCTTCGCACTGTAGTGAAGTCTTTTGATGAGTCATTAGAATACGTAGAAAATTTCGTAACAATCCCCCAAAGATTTAGAGTTGGCTTACTAACATCAATACTACCTATCGGAACAAACGTAAAACTTACGTAATTCATACTCGTACTCGTATATGTGATCGAATAATAAGCACCGCAATCTTCACAGCGGGGTAGCGATGGGTAGTATAGGGTGCTTTTAAGTAGGTATACAACTATACACACATTGTAGCTTTTGTCCCGTTACATTAGTTTAGTTTTGAACGGAAGTAAAAAAGTTTTCGTTGTATTTTCATGGAAATGTAATATGTAATAAATACTATCCGAGCATGCAGGAACTGTATAATGTCGGTACCAATAAAATTGAAATAAGAGCTGTAATATTTTAATCGCTTTACAATTTAATACTGTCCTACGCTAATTCCCCAGCTTACGCTCCTTACGTGTGTCTACGTTACGTTTGCCGCTATGCTCGACGCCGCGTTATACGTTACGCTATACATTTACGGCGTATACGTAAACTGAGTTAAAATATTAAACATAATTATACAGTTGCACATGTTAAAACGGTCAGTAATTTTCTTTAAAAACGACCGCCATCTGTTTTAATCAGAAACATTGCTCGTAATCTCTACGAATATTTTTGGAGAAAATGGAGGCCGTAACAATTTATGAAAGCTTTTGGCTTTTATGAGATGTTGGATGATCTTTCTTTTCATTTCTAAAGTACTTAGGCTTAATAAACAGACTTTATATAGGTATTTACAAATGGCCCGTTCAATTAGAATAATGGTACAAAACTACTTTAGAAACTAAAGCTTATACAATCATGGTCGCGAGTTTTAAGTTTTTAAAACAAAAAACCTTCTCTATACCTAAGTAAGGTAGGTACTAATAAAAAGAATAGATTAAATTAAAAGAACAATCCATCTTCATTAATAAAAAGAATTGGCGTGAATATTTTCACAGCGAAAATGGACTTTCTATTATAAATATTATATATTATATTAGTTATTGATTGGTTGATGCTTTACTTTGTAATTAAGTAAGGTTGTTTTGGATACGCTGTCTCTATGTATAACAATAGAAGCCTATTGTGAAGAACTTCGAACAATGATGGCAAGACTCTCAGAAAAACGAGCCCGACTCGGCAATCGATCTTCGTCATTATGTATTGCTCCATGATAACGCAAGATACTGACTCTGGTCGATAAAACATTTACTGCAAGAAAAAAATATTGTTACCTACGTGTAGGTAATGTACATCGTCGTTCAAAACACCTTCATAGATTTTGTACGACGATTGATCTTCCCTTAAAAAAGGAAATATTATTATTATATAGACAGAATCATATAGAAATAAGTATTTTAATTACATTGTTCCGATATAAAGTTATATTTCATAAAGTGGTTGGCTCCGAAATCTTATACCTATTAGTTAATGAGACATTATAAATTTTAAATTTACATTACAATAACATAGGTATAGTCTCAGTATAAGAATATAAATTATAATCACGCCTAATTGGTGCCATAGATGGGCGTACAAAATAAAATTAAAACTATAATTAATTAATTACTACTGTAAGTAGGTATCTACATATATTATATTACTTATTTGTCTAACCGGACAGGTATTTATTTGTTAATAATTGGTTGTCGGCACTTTCGTTCAATACCATAACTGAATAAATAAAGCGAACTCTTTAATGAGTTCAGTGCTCGTTACGTGCTCTACGTGTCGTGCGTAAATTCAGAATAATATTCGGTAATCATGAACCTAAAAGTGATCGTGATAATAATTATATTTTTACATTCGGTAAATAATTATATCTATTTAATTTTCAGTTATAAATTTCATATCCATCTTCATATAACAATACTATATTTTTTTTGTATTTGAATTGTGTATTTATTTTAATTTTAGGTCATGTGTGAAGCAACGATAAGAGATGGGTTAGGTTTGATACTGGAAAGAGTTAGATCTGGAATGAACAAATTAATAAGTGATGTTAAAGCTGACTTAGAAACAATTTTGGATCGTTCGCTTAAGGCTGTGAATGTGCTAATTAAACAAAATAATAATATATGACTCTTACTTACAATAAAAAATCAGGTATCAATATAATATAGGTAATATAATTAATAAAATAAACTTACTATGTAGTGTAGATAATATATGTATATAAAAATTTAAATATCTTAAATACTTGTTATTTTCATCGGATTCTTAAGTGTTGTTGCAATCCAACACAATTAACAACAGGCTAACACATCGTTCATTTCTGCCACTGCGTAAAGTGGACATTGATAAATGGCCTGCACTACAACCGCCGATCATTTCCGATGCTAACCATCGCAATCACCGTCCTTTAATTCTAAATGTGCA
>DWAV01002646.1:0-10829 GCA_018231305.1 Noctuana lactifera | reverse complement strand
GTCCGGCAGCAACCCTCCCCAACCGAAACACAAGTACTTGCTACAAGACTTGCTTCACGGCGGGTTATGAGGGCAGCCGTGGTAACTTTGGGATTTCTATCATACGCGAAGTGACTCCCGTAGACGTATAGCTCCCGTATAATAAAGGAGAAATTTTCCGTTTAACGTATACATTAAACAAGACAGCCCATTGCTAGGAACTCGTACAACAGGCGGATAGATTACTGAAGCTGCACAACTATTAACTCATTAACTTTCACGTGATAACAATATGGGCTTGGAAATAGAAGTGGGAACAAATATTTAAATGTGTTTAAAGGAATAAAATTGTTAATATGTACAAACTAGATTGTAAAGAATTACCGAGAATTATTTTCTGTCGCCTTTTTCACGTCAACCTTAGCCAAAGGAGCGCCATCATTAAGGACCTTGCAATTAGGTAATAAATTAATTGTTGATATAAATTGTAAATATTATATGTAAAGTAACATACATTTAATGATAGTCAAAAATCAATTTGTTCGTTGATCTGAGACGCTCTTTTAGCTAATTTTGACGCGAAAAAAGGCGACAGAAAAAAAATTCTCGGTACTTCCTTACAATCTAGTGTGTACATTATTTGGTTTGAAGTAAAGCCTTTTCTTAAAATAAAAAAAACCTTTGTCGTTGGTACGTATTTATTTACCTACAATAAATAGATGAAATTTATGTTTGTTGCTAACACTATTAATATTACCTATATCACTTATTACAGACATTACCTTTATCAATTTCCCTTCGCCTTGTATTATAAAGGCATTGTTTTCTATATCAAACGTGATACGGTATCAAAAATCCCATTTTCTATACCCATCTCAACGTGATTACTTTTTCTGAAAATTTACGCTCTTTATACCGAAGAAAAATGGAGTATTTCACACCTCATTTAAGATAAAATGAACATTGAGTGAGTTGTTTAAGGTTTAAAATTTGTTGTTGCAAATTGAAGAGTTTATGTGTAAAGCTGGAAACATACTATCGGACGCAAGTTGACCGTGATATTGAGGTCGAGTGAGTGTATACGTATTACGTTTTGCAATCCTACTAATATTATAAACGCGAAAGTTTGTATATGTTTGTATATATTTGCTATATGGTAGCTACATTAGTGAGGAAGGTTATAGGCTATCAAGCATTACACTACTATTCTTAACGCGGGTGAAACCGCGTGGCACAGCTAGTAGCTTATAAGTAGGCATCGTGTATAAATAGGACCCGATGTTTGTCTTACTCTCAGACAGTACCCGAGAGAACATGACCAGTTTATTATTAGAAGAACTCAAAACACATATAGATCTAAATGGTAGTTCGAACTAATGTGTGAGATAATCTCTGAATCGCGTATTACGTCGCGTAAATTGGATTATACGATTTAGTTAATCTTCAATTACAAGCGTGTCAGACAGACCCTCGTGTTGTTTATGTTATTACCAGATTAAAGTATAAATAACTATGAGAGCTCTGACAGTTTTGTGGTTGAATTACGGCTCAGCGGTGGGTGGACCTAGGTTCGAGTTCCTTTTGCAATGCCTGCAACCCTTTTTATGGCTTACTACTGGGTAAGGGTTTGACAACATCCGCAACGGATTGGCCTCTAACCCGTATCTCCACCAATCCGCATTGGAGCAGCGTGGTGTATGCTCCAGGCCTTCCCCGGTTGTGGGGAGACCTGTCTCCAGTAGTGGGACATAAAAGGGTTGAAAGCAAGGGTTTCTCCTTACCACCAGGGAAGCCTGGAGCATACTCTTCCACGTTGCTTCAACGCTGATATATGAAGATAGGTTGGTTGTTGTCAAATTGACCAGAGGAGCTCCGGCTTTAACGACTTAACGACTTAGGTTTAACGACTGTTATCTATCGATAACTTACCACTTTCTCACAGACAATGTTGCCAACCCAACAAATCTTTGCAATGTTTATTCCATTTGACAGTTATATTTCATACTAAACGACCGATGGCCACGGTCGGGTAGGCGCAGATAAAAATATGAAAATGCAAATAGTTTCCGTGCAATATGTCACGCACAGACACAGGGAAAGATTTACTGTGCTGAATTATACGGGAAAACTTTTCCCTTATGCATGCACGTACACAGTTATTCGCTTTCAGTGGGAAGGTTTTATTGGGACGATGCAGGCGTCGCCCTTTAACGGAAAAACTTCATAATATAACGGCATGGCCTTTAACTCTTGTTATATCCCACTGCTGGGCTGGACACTCTTCCCACAACAGGTCTGGGGCATACTCCATCACTCTACTCCAATGCGGATTGGTGGAGATATGGGTTAGTGGCCAACCCGTGTTGCATGTTGTTAAAACCAGATTTAACGACAGTTATCTATCGATAGTAACCGGGGCCGACGGCTAAACGTGCCATCCAAAGCACAGAAGTTTATTATATTATTACATACTGTTTATATTATGTAAATTATAGTTCTTATAAACTAAAAGGACGCGCTTTCATGTTCACCACAAGCGTCCCTGGCTGTAAGTTTCAGCTATACAGCCCCCAAACAAATCGACACAACTTCCTACAAAGGTTCCAGACTCAGTTTTAAAGTGCTCTTTAAATTTTATACCCGCATTAAGGCTATTTCGTAAGATAATTGATCTATCAACGTCAGCAAAGTGACATGTTAACGCACTCAACGTTACTGGATGACGAACTCAATTTATAGATGGACATCGGAAGAAAAGTAAGGTCGACAGGAGACCAATTTTTAATGCTGCTCGCGTTGATGCATTAGGATTGAGTGATAATTTATTCACATTGAAGCCTTAATATAATAAATAATACCTACAAAATGTCAATGAGGTAAAACCTTCATTTCTGAACTGATATTCTAATATCATTTACAGGAATGGGAATTAAAGAATATTTTTTTACGCTTATGTTTTAACCTATGCTATAAGTATACAAATGTTTTAACTTAATATAATATAAATAAGTCATTACTTAAACGAATTATTTATATTAAATTAAATTTTATTTTTTGTTATTAATTATTATGGTAACTGACACTTAAGCGATATCTGACATTTTCTAGTGACATGATAATAATATATAACATTTTAACCCCCCCCCTCCCCCTCAGCTCCTCGAATTAACAGTTTTGAAGCGTTCAATCCTTTAGCTTCATGGAAGTTTACTTGTGCAAATTTATCATAGGTATGACTTTACTTCGCCATTGAAACAAAAACAAAAAAAATAACCATGAAACTTTTAAAGCTGACCTGTAAAAAAATTCTCTGTGGACGTTCACATTCAGTTCCGGTAGACAGTTTATCCCTCAACGTCAGTGGGTTACATGTTAACGCACCCGACACTCCCGGACTCCCGAGTAACGAACACGATTTATTGTGGGGTATCGGAAGAAAAAGGACAAAAAGTTTTTGAATATACATATAGGACATCGGTACTCAATACAGAATAATGAAGTCTCGGGGATTAGCTAGTCTTGTACAAAATGAACAGTTAGTTTACCAACATTAATTCCATCAGATTAAGTTATTAATACACTCATCCAAATCTTGTAAGGAACAAAACGTGTCCAGACTATGAGATACGGCCTAATCAGAGTACAAGTTAATTAACTTTATTTTCCTCAATGTTTTTTTTTATTGCTACCAAGAGAATTACGTGTAACGGTGCCTTTAACCCTTTATATGTCCCACTGCTGGGCACAGGTCTCTCCCGAAAACCGGGGAACGCCTGCGGGCGGCCAGGCAGAGGTTGTTTGATATACGGGACAGTGGCCAACCAGGATCAAACCGCCTTCGACCAGGTTTAACGACTGTTATGTATCGATAACAACTGGGACCGACGGCTTAACGTGCCCTCCGAAGCACGGCAGCGCGCATGAAATTTGCCTCTAGCGGTCAGTACCGGCCGAGTACCGACCACGCCCGAGGTTGCTTACTGTGATCGCTTGTGATCCACATTACCAGCGGGGCATTCTGTGTTTCTCTTTAATGTCACATAAAAGGAGAAAATAGTACCAAATTAATGTTCACTCTCTTTCTATTGACGTGATCTTCCTTTACAGGCTATTTTGTTACCATCATAACTATAAATCACAGCTTATCAAAAAACAACTCTAGACCATAACTGATGTATGAGTATGTACGAGTATGTATGAGCTGTGTTCTCAGAACTTATTCTAAGACCGTTTATTTTCTCGACCTTTCTTATCGTAATTAAAATCTTTCGAGTTATCATTCACGTCTCGTAGACAACTCTCAAAGGCTTATTATACGGGTGATTCTCTCGAGTTGTTCCTTGAAGGGAAATATTTGGAAGGCCTTTTTATTATGATGGGCAGATACAAATCATTATATAGGTCTGTAGATCCTTGTAATATACGAGTAATATGCCCTCAACCCTTTCTATGTCCCACTGCTGGGCACGGGTCTCTCCCCACAACCGGGGAAGGCCTACTCCACCATGCTGCTTCAATGAGTATTGGTGGAAAGTATTACATGCGATACATGAATGCTTATAAATACCTACTCGTATTTTTGTAGGAGATAAATTGTATAAACATATTAGGTTTTAGACAGATTTTGATTAAGTAAATTTTTCTGTATACAGCGTAGCATTAGCATGAGAGCAGTAGTCACTATTACCGTAGGTAATCATCATTTCATCATCGACCTAGTATCATCCCAGCGCTGGGCATTGGTCTCCTTACTAAAACAAGCAGATATTTATTGAAATCTTTAATGTACGTTAATGACTTTGTGCTATTGTTGGTAAATGAGCACGCAGTCCACCTTATGTTAAGTGGTCACTGCAACCCACGGACGCCAAATAAGAGATAAATAAAGTCCTATCTACGGTTTAAATATGAGATTTATAACCGGGACTTCATTTATATTCGGTCATCCATAGATTTCGTTTAAAATATCGATCGAGTCATCTTTAAGGACACTCCGCTCTACTGATATCTATGACAAATAATTTTACCAAATAATGTTACCAGTAATTTTAATTTGCAAAAACGTTTGCGAGTAGACAGGATTGATAAATGCTTGTTACGAAACGACGGGAAAGACAGCTGCCTGAATTTTTACGTAATCTAATGATACACTATCAGTAATGGCATTGGAATGTTTTGACGGATTGTGATTTAGATCTCGATAAGTTTAAGTGAAATGAACAATAACGTCGATTTGGTAGGCAATTATCTTTGACAACTGAAAAGTTAAGAATATAATATTATTATTCAGATGGAATAAAACAACTGTCCTAAAAAAGTTCTATTTGGAGGTACATGTATTTCAAATCCTATTTCGTAACTTGAAATTATTGACAGTTTATCTACAGAGAATATTTACAAGAGCCTATATTATTGTGTCCAAACAACAATCAAGTTTATTCACTTACTAGTTAGGTACTATTATTCACTTAAAATGAAAGTTTTCTTCGTGCTTTTATTACATAATTATTCTGGGAAACCTCTCTTTAGCGCATACGATTCTACTCGTAATGGTTGCTGACTTTGATTCGTCACGATCCAACCACCAAGTGGATATACTCTGCTGCTGAAGACTACCTCACCTTCGCCACAGAAGAGCTCTATAGAACTGGCGTCTAAGAACATTCTCCAAGAGGTCGAGCCAATTGCAGACCACTCCACTTGTCTAACATCTTCTGAGCCACGATCTACCACAACCTTTTGAACATCTGGATTCCATCTAACCCAAGCCTTTTCACCTCCTTCGCTGCCTTCCAAAAGTAATTCAACTTTCTCACTCAGGTCAAAATCGATTATTAATTCCACAGCCTTTCCTAGTTCTAACTTTTGATTTGGTTCTAAATCACTGACCACAGCAACGCCATCTCTCAAACTCTTTTGAGCCTCGATTGGTTTCTGGATTACGGTATTCCCAACAAGTTCGATTTCTCTAACAATCGTCATGGCACCTGCCCATCCATCCACGTCCTCTGGGAGAGGTACTTCCCACATATTAAACCATGCAATCAGGTATCTCTTACCATCATGCTCCATGGTTGTTGCAGCATAGAAATCGTGACCGAAATCAATTTCCTGGAACTCTAACTCAGGTTCAAATTCAAAAGTCTCATAGCTGAAGTTTCCGATTATATAACCTGTTTGATAAGTGTTCTTAAATCTATCCCCTTGAGGTTTTAGTCCTTGTGGTGACATTAACAGAACAAACTTTCCGTTCAGTTCGAAAAAGTCAGGACACTCCCACATGTAGCCCATATCTCCATTTGATTCTCCGAGGACATTTAAAAATTCCCAGTTCACCATGTCTTCAGATCTGTACAGGAGCACACGCCCCCTCTCGTCCGAAGTTTTACTGCCAATAATAACGTACCAATAATCACCATGTCTCCAAGCCTTAGGGTCGCGGAAATCTGGTGAATTGTTCGGCGTAAATGGCAGGACAGGGTTGCCTTCGTATTTTTGGAAGTTAATTCCATCATCACTTAAAGCAAGGTACTGCGTTTCGTTGTAAAACGGATCGATGTCTACAATTTCCCGTCCCGTATACATCAATATCAAGTTATCTCCATCAACGACAGCGCTACCGGAGAAACACATTTCTTTTTCAGGAATCAGGGCCGTCGGTAACTGTTTCCAGGTAACGAGGTCAGTGCTCGACACGTGGCCCCAATGCATTGGACCCCAAACGCTGTCATACGGGTAAAATTGATAGAACAAATGGAATTCGCCCTTATAAAAGGAGAAACCATTCGGATCGTTCATCCAGCCGACCGGCGGCATCACATGGAAAAGAAGTCTCCATTTTTGAATGATGTCAGGTTTCTTATCCAGGATGTACTGTTCCAACTCTGCCTTTGCATCATCACTCTGTCGGACTGAATTAGAACTAGCAGCGGACAAAAACGCGAAGATTACGAGATATCTCAAGCCTGTCATGATCACTGATAGATTACGGACTTCCTGTGCGACCTTTATATAGTGGAGTGTAATCTCACGATACGATTATCGTCTGAGTGTTTGACGTCCACTTGAAATAAAACAAACAAAGTTTCCAAAGGTAATATCTCGGAGAGTAACGTTTGATAGAATTGCACTATTCTCTCGTGTTGTTGGAAATGTGAACCGAAGTCGACTACTTCCTTTGGGTTGCGTCAGAGATACTTAAATAGTATTTACGCGAATGTCTACGTACGTTCAGATAAAATCAGATTTGACCTAATTACCTACAGTCAGTCGCGAGTGTGACAACTCATAATACAAGATAACAAAACAAAACTGTTATTACAATCGCTTCAAAATTTCAACAATATTGTGTTTTTTGTGAGATAAATGTTACGCTGTGTTTTCCATTATGTTTTTATTATACATTAATTTTTATTGTGCAATAAACAGTTATTTTTATATAGTTATTCTAGATAATTAAGGAGCATTAAGACTCTGATGTTTTAAAAAAAGTCTCCTGCATCCTGCATCAACACCTTTTTTGATAGATGTGCAAAGTTTCAATTTAACCAAACATCTAAAAGTGAGTGACAATCACGATCAAATATCCCGTTACATACATGCATACATAGATACAGGTAATAGCTTTATCTGTATCTATACATATATAAATAAAAATTCCTTTGTCCTGAATGGTTGACTAACTGACAGATCGACGAACAGCCTAAACCGCTGATCGTAAAGACCTGAAACTAGGAGGGTGTGTTCTTCGTACGACGTAGGCATTCAATGAGAAAGCATTTTCCGAAATTGTACCCCTAAGGGGATGAAAAACAGGGGCAAAGTTTGTATTGGACAACGTTATCCTTGGTCCAATTAATTATGAAACGCGGACGAAGGCGCCGGCATAAGCAGTACCTATAGTATATATATTTAGGTTATTTTTAACAAATATAAATACCTATTATACGCCGTCACTGACTAATTTATAATACTTTTCTGGGCGAATACCTAATTCAAATTCAAATAACATCGGCGCTCGTAAAACGGCGACGATTAAACAAGAACCTTACTGGGTCTGATTAAAATAAGTGGCAATAAAAGAATTTGAAAGCTTCTTAGAAGGCTTTCTTAATTTTACAAAGCTTTGATCCTGTTCAACGATTATATTATTAACTTCTGGTTAAAGGATTGGCTTGGTTTTTCGAGAGAACTTTTACGACTCACTAACACAGATCTAACTAACTAACTCACTAACTAAGACAGATCTGAAAAACGGATCTGTAAAAAACGTAAGATATTTCTTTCATTAGATTAACTGTTTTACTTTATACATATTATGTTTTTAAAATAGCCTAATACCTATTCTCAGACCTACTAAATATACACAATAAAACATTTTCATAAGAATTAGGAGTTCGACCATAAACATTGTGACATGAGAATTTTATATATTAGATAGAAGATAACATTATGATTATGTCAGCCATCAACACCATTACAACCTAATAACTATGATCTTTAAAGTTTAAACAGCGGATTTCCTGCACGATTATTATGTCGTTTCATGTTCAGAATATCCACACTTTGATTTCATACAAGCAACCTATTTATTTATTTAAAAACTATAGGAACACCACAAAACAGGCTGCACTAAATTATAGAACTAAAAAAACTAAAATAAAAAACCCTTTAATACAGCAAACCTACCTAAAAATTAGAAAATAATTTATATAAAGCGCTTGTATGTAAAAATCGTCTAACTACATTATATTCATCATCATCATCATCATCATCATAATCTTCACCATCATCAACAACAACAACGACAACCCATCATTGTCTCCCCGGGTCTTCTCTTCGATAGGTGAAGGGTTTAAACTCTAGTCCAAGTAGCAACTTCGGAATCACATAGTTTCGTCCAAAATCAACCACAATTATGGAATATTTTCAAATTTTCGACAACATACGGATCTTTTAGAGGTATACAGGTAAAATAAATAAAACACACAGAGATACGTGGAATTTATGACATGAAACTCCTACGGTGGCCTGCCGCAGCACATTGGGTCTTGGGACGCTACCAGCTGAAATCTCCAATTCATCGTACCAGACCAATACAGGTTCGACCTGAGCCGTACTAATCGAAACCCAGTCGACATCTCACACCACTATCGGCTAACAACAAAAAATTCTCCTAAGGTCCTAAATATTAAAGTGAGCGTCCGTCCGTTTCACCGTAAGGGTCACTGAATGAAAGATGAGTGATACATAAAAATCGAGACGAAAATTGAATATAAATATCGAATTGTAACCGTTCCATTCTTATTCAACCATGCATATGGACCCTTGCGCAAAGGGGTGTCCCCAGGCATTGCCGGCGAAGGTGTAAATGTTGGGAGCATAACACAGTTTCCCCGGAAATGTTACCTTGTTTCGGAAGGTTAAAGGAGGTTATCGTTACAAAATACGGTTCAGAAACGGATAGTCTTATACCAACATTCAGCGTTAATTTAATAATTTAATACACTTCTATCTATATACGCTATTATTTATACACTTAATTTAAAAAGGAGTGCCGAGAGTTTTTTATCCCGGCCTATCTGCACCACATTATGTAACGTTCATCCAGTGTATGCAAATAACTTATTATGATTAAAAATTTTGAGTTTGTCTTTGAATAGCAAAAACGTATGAACGCACGAATATTTTGCTGGCGTTTTGTACATAACTATGTTTGTCATAACAAGGGAGTGAGGCGATATTCGTTAGGTCCCAATCTACTCTTACCTGGCTATATCTTTTTTAATTAAGGAAACCTACAAACGATACCCGGATACCATGAGAGTAATACCGGGTAATGAGGTATTCTAACCGCAGTAAAATCGCGCCGGCCGCTTCATTTCCGGGATTTACATTGACCCTTTCGAATGAAAAAAGAATCAATTAAGCCCACACTAAAAAAAGATAACTTCTTTACTGTATTTAAAACGAGGCTTTAAGCCCACGTTCACGCGAGAGCTATTGCGATATAAACGCGCGTTTTTTTAACGTTTCGGATAGACCATTATTATCACTTAAAATCGATAAAATAAATCTCCAGGCTTGCGAATGTAGGCTAATTGCTGTAACTAAATAAAATTCAAAAAATATTGTATTTAGCTTTTAATTGGCAAAGAAATTAAAATGGATACCGACTATTCCGAGATTCGGCATTTCTGCTTGCTTTTAATAGCGCGCGCGCCCTACCAGTCGTTCATGCCACGTGCTTACGTCACATGCCTGTTCTGAAATTGACAAGTCACGTTCAGCAAAAACAATAAGTAGGGTTACGCGATAAATAGACAGAGTGAAGGGTGCTTAGAATTTGTGTGGGCAGTAGGGCCATAAACATTATCAAATTCGTCTTGTTTGCCTGACAGTAATAATGAATGGTAGTTAGCTTTTGTATGGGATTTTACCCACCTTTTTTAATGAAAGCATCTGCATATTAATGTTATTATTAAGTAAACTTTGTCACTGCAGGTTGAATAAACACTTTTCCGGAATAGGTTTGAATTGCGATGTAACCTGTAGATTATAATTATATAATAAGCTATAAAATTTGTATATAAGCTATTGTAGAGGAAACTTCCGTTCTTATCTACGAGTACTTATCATTTAACTTTCAAGTAAGTAATGTTTATTCATGTTCAATGCATTTTTAATTTGCAGCGGAAATAGTGGCATGAAGAAAAGCTTAAGAAGCTTAAGGAAGTATTAAGAAGTTTTTCCATTTTGTCTGGAATGAGCTCATAATACTTATAAGGCTTACTTGCGTGCTTGTTAACCAGCTCACGCTACGCGAAGGCTATATCTTAGATTTATTCAAA
>DWAV01002645.1:0-10833 GCA_018231305.1 Noctuana lactifera | reverse complement strand
TAAAATCGGTAAAGCCGTTTCGGAGGAGTACGAAGACAAACATTGTGACACGAGAATTTTATATATAAGATTAGAAAGAATACATAATGGACTTTTTCATTATTCCGGTTACTTTTTTGTTACACTATGGTGTAAAAAAATTAAAAATTGAACTTTTTCTTTCCAACAAATGCAATATAAAAACTACACCTTGATCATTAGTTAACAAGTAAATTATAAATGACATCTACATACATAGTCGTACATAGTAATGCAAAGGACATGTTGATAACAAGTCTGAGTGTGGTGGGCGTGCATTCTAAAAAACTTAAATAAGTAAGTACTTAAATGTAACTTTTTTAACAGACTTCAAAAAAAAAGGAAGAGGTTCTCAATCTGACTGTATTTTTTTTATGTTTGTTATCTCATAACTTTCGACTGGGTGAACGGATTTGGATTATTTTTTATTTGAACGTTGTTGATGCTTCCCATTTGGTCCCATTTAAATTTGGTCCAGTTCTGACAACGGCATCCATGAGCAAACCATATAAGTCTTAAATTTTTATTTAATTCTATTCTAAAACAAACTTTCGCTTTTTGTCTACACCTCTACATTTGTATTCATGCCATTAAGCATAATTCAGTTAAGTGTGTAAATACAGACGCAACACGGCGTCCGGCGTCGCTGCAAATGGAATCTGTCGCCAGCAGAGCCGTTGATACCATAGTGGGAATTAAATTTGTGTCCAACGGATGCTACACTAATCATTTAGATTAAACCTTATTTCCCCTGATTAAGGATAAAGCGGACCTTTACTTGAAACTTCAGCTAAGCTGTCAAAGTTTGTGGCACGAAAAGCAAAATGAAATAAAAAAGATTTTAAATCTTTATATCTATTTTATTTAATTAAATCTTTTTAATTATGAAAAAGATTAATTATTCAAAAGCTCTGTTTTTTTGTAGTCGGTTAACATAAAAATGATACTGGAGGTGACCCTCCAGTATGCCGGGAAAATGCAATATTTTTATTCACTGCCTACTAATTCTCGCTTCAATTAAAATGTAGATGAATCAGTACATAGGTATAGTTATTTCTAATTATAGTTGAATTATTAAATTATTATGATATAATATCCTATACATATAAAAAATCGAATGTAGCCTTTTTCAATAAGCATTCCAATTACTTCAGATATAACTTGAATCCTTTGCTTACTAAATCCAAATCTCCCAACTTCTGCGATGTTGTGCGCAACAATTCGGCAGTAAAGATCCAACAAATTACGCACATATAAAATTTAATACGAAATTAATACAGCTCGGCGTATATTATAATAACTGCATTATCTGCTTAATA
Source organism: Noctuana lactifera (assembly GCA_018231305.1). Classification (NCBI taxonomy): domain Eukaryota; kingdom Metazoa; phylum Arthropoda; class Insecta; order Lepidoptera; family Hesperiidae; genus Noctuana; species Noctuana lactifera. The sequence continues at coordinate 9,496 of DWAV01002645.1, read as the reverse complement.
TTCATGACTAACTTCCCCCAAGTGAAACTGGTGACGAATTCTGCGACTTACCCGCCACATCAAGTTTGTTCCATGAATATGTAGCTGCGAGTATATGAGAACATGACGCGTCAGATAAGCTTTCTTACTGATGGTTGGTTGCACGTCACCGTCTCGGATTTTATGTCGTGCTGTAAACTCTTGAATTACTCTTTGGTTGGATTGCGGTTGTAATACGACAGAGCTTCTACTATTAGCTTAGTGAGCAGTGATATTAAGTGGGGATATAACGCTAGCAAAAAAACAAATTTCACAGAGTGATCGATTGAAACAAAACATGCACGAAATGTTTTTGCTAAATCTAGACTCTGGCATTAAGATGTATTATTTATAATTTTTTCGGCTACTATGTTTAAATTTCTTTATATTTAATTAAAAATAAAATCTGACCGAAGATTTTGCTATTTATTCAAACTCAATTCTTAAAAGTATTTCTCGCCATAATACAGACGAATGCTTAAGGGAAGGTCTAACACCATACTATATATTTATACATGTTTTATTTCAGATACCTACAGTGAATTTTACATCATTATTTTACTTTTACATTATTTTATTATTTCAGTTACTTTAGTGTTTCATTGCTGGGTACAGTCCTCTCGCATTTGAAAAGGATATATGCTATAATTCACCTTTTCAAGTAAGGGTTGGCGTACTATAACTATACCTACATATATGAAGTGTATGACTATAAAAACAAAACATTGAAAAAAAAACAGTATACCTACCTTAATATGTGTACTTACATAATTAAGGTCATATTAAAAATGGATGAGTTAATATGTTTAAAGCCTCTCAACAATACAGTGTACTGACACGTCATATTAAATATAGAGAATAGCACTCTCCGGTCTAATTTTCGACGGTACAAAAAAGTTTCGCGTTCACTAATGGCGAGTTTCGTCGGTGTCTATCTGAAATTCTGAAACAACGCGCAACGGGCTTCAAATGTGGCAGATAAAAACAAAGAGGCGAATATTATTTTTAAAGTAATGTTAAAAATTGCTTTAAGCATTTTCTTGTCTCACGAGATCGCGGTCTGGGACTTCTAAGCACGGACTCGAGCGCTATCAGCTAAATAAAAATCAATATCAGAATCGGTTGCGAGTTTCTTCTTCACAATCCATTTGCGCTAAGAACGTAGTGCTTGCTCAAAAGGATCTCTGCGGTCCTTATTTCGAGATCCTTTAGGACCATACTTGAAGAACGGTATACTGCCTTTAGGGCTCCGCTTCCGCCCCTCCGAGATAAGAGAGACGTTTTGGCGCCATTCATGTTTATGGCAGGGCAAATGGCCTTAGAATAGTACGTACTTATTATAAACAAGTACACAATATATTTAAAGGGGCTGCGGGCAAGATTGAAAAATGCCTTTGGTCGTCTCCACATGAATGCATTTAAAATTCAAACTTTGCTCGCGCACAAAAGAAACTTAGCAAAACTCGACGTCTTTTATATTATAATATGACTTCGTATGAAGTACAATATCAAAGAGATGTGACGCGAAAAATGATTACTTACTCCGCTATCGTGATGTTAAAGGAATGTTTTTTATTTTTTTACATTTAAATATTAACTCAGCCGAAATATTATTCCAAAAAGATATGTCAATAACTAACGATCCGTACGTAATTGACTTTCCTTGTACTTTAAAATCAGAAGGGGAATGCCTTTATTTTATACAGAATGTAGTCACCGTAAAATTTTATAGGGATCGTTTGACAGTGGAGGTTGTCGGTCATTTGACCTACGAAAGAACGAGACACAAATGTGTCGCCCTCCCTGCTGTGCCGTTGATTACAATTACCATAGTAATTGTTAGTAATGAATACTTCCTTATTTCCTTTTTTTGTCGCGAAAGGAAATTGTGCGTTACTTTTACGCCGCGTTTATATTTTTCATGAGGGTTGCAATCATTTGGTGTTACATTTATTAGGCAAATGTGAATAAATATTTTTAACTGTAGATGGGTGCTCGTATCGTAAGTAACATTTCATTGAATTTTGAATTAAAAAAGCGAAACCACGAACAATATTTATGTTCCAAGAGAGTTGTTTTAAGGTTTTGAGTGTTAATTATTATTAGTATTATCTAATAGTAATAAATACATAAATTCCACCTAGCATTAAGTCCTCCCATATCATTTCATATTCGGTATCAATAAGATTAATTAAGAATAAAATATGTAGGTACCTACCTAAATTACGCTTGAAGCGATTCAACAATTTACAGATTCGATAAGAAAGACCTTATATCGAATCATGTGAATGCAATGCAATTGAATAGACAACAAAGAACAGAAGAATTCCAATACAACATTTCCCGCACGTTTTACACTCGACTAGTGCTACTATGTCTAGAATACGTAGAAAAGGCTTGTATACGTAAGTAGGTATATATTTTATGTACATAGTAAAAAAGAATATTTTATTGAAGCACACTCGCGTAATTTACTTACGTAATTAACGAATTATTTTCACCTCATGAGTAGTTATAGTGAAGAATTTGAAAGCGTTCCGTTGCTTTTACTATAATTCCACATTTAAGTTATAACTATATTTAAGTTATATTCATCACGTTGCAGGCAGGATTGTGCAATTCGATCACGTATGATAGTGGCATACTATCTAGCCACAGGAAATTCATTACATCTCACAGAACAAGCTGTAAATTTATACGATAATATGAATCCGTAATGGTTAAATAACGATCAAACGCTCATCGGGTTTTTAATGGTATTCAATTATAGGTACGTTAAATATTATGTTTTATTATAGTTAGCAGAAAGTGTTTCTTTAAAAACGTTTTATTTACATAATTTATCGCGTAGAGAAATGCCTTCTGTAGGTAGGTACCTCTTTCCACATCTCGCTAAGTGACTTTATGCTTATATATTATGAGACTCAGCGTAAAGGACCATGTCTGAGCACTGTATGTCAATCAATGGATCTTTACAATGGATTTTGGTGAACATCGCCAACGCTGACACATTGCTTATGGCCAACATAATCAAAATGGAAGGCATATTGGACGAGAAAACAATTCAGTTTCGCGAAAGCCGTTTACCCAAGTTGTATTATACAAACAACGCTATTAGCATAGAACTTATCAAACTATAAAAACCATAAATTAATCCATTGTAGACAATAATTTGTAACATACTCGAAAAAAAAATCTGAAAGCGAATAAATCAAAATTTATACAAATTTAAACCAATTTCACTTCGCATCAGTATAATATAAGCGCCATTTTTCAATTTACTGAGTTGCTAAGTATTACCTTCACAAACAAGGTGGCAAGTTAGAAACGTCCTCAACAAAAACAAGTTAACCACGATGGGCTCAGAATTCAGTTTCGGTTCGAGTTCGAGGTCCTCAGAGGCGCTTGCCAAACAAAGTTTTTGTTTTACCAAACTGGTAATACTCATTTTTTGTTTTATTGCTCTGAAGCTCTAGAGATTTATTGCTCGCCACTTTGCATTAATTTCGCATTCATTATGAATGTCCCCTGAGTTTCAGCCGCATTTTTTCTGGGTGTGAATTTAGTGTGAAATACGGTTAATTGTTTATATTGTTTTGTTTTGGCATCGGTGAAAATGGCCTCTTGACTCAATTTGGAGCCGTTTTAAATATAGTATAGATATATCCATTTCATAATTTTATACACTCTTTTTTAAAAGAGTCGTGATGTTCCAATTATTCGCCATAAATAAAGAAAATTTTCATTTGATGAAACACTAAATACAGTTTAAAAATATAAAGGTCTTTATATAAATGTCGTTGAGATGTTCTAAGGTATGCTCACTTCACTTGCTCAGCTTGACGGAACAATATCACGGAACTGTCTCTCCGTTTTGTTGTTAATTGCAATTCTACAAGATGTGATTTAATTGGTGTTTCTATCGTAACCTATTGTTGCATATTTGCACGGTACCCGCATACGCCCAAGCTATGTCGGACACAAAATGTAGGCCACGACTATTTTACGCCGATACATAGATAATATAATAAATTTAATTTGCTAAGCTAATACTTGGAGCCATTGCAATGGGAGCTCCAAATTACTACGAGTAAGTAAGCCTACTACATATAGGTACGTATAGTAAGTGCTAAACAAAATTTAAAAAAATGATTTTTATATTAAGTTCCCAAGTAATAAATATTAGCGAAGCGATTCCTTAGCGAAGCCTTATCAGTTGCAGCACGCACGTAGCAATAAATGTACCTACATCATGTTTAAAAGAACCACTAACTTGAAACCAGAGAGATGTCAGAATAGTTTGGCGAAGTAGAAGCCGCGGACACATTCCGTATCGCGACTGACACATGGCCGCAACAATAACATTAATGAAGATTAATTGAGTTTCCTTTACTGTAGTATAGCCAGCGGTTAATTGTGTGGTCCAATATGTGAGGTTTTGCTTTATGGCATTGCTTCCTTTGGACTTTATTCGCCAATATTTACCAAACAATTTTTGGTGTAGCCGCTTCACCGCAAAACAATTACTACGTCTGTGCAGTTTAATAAAAGGTAACTAAAAAAAATATTTAATATTTATTTAGCGACAGGTTTTAAGCTATCAATTTACTAACCATTGAAGTCAGCTTACGTTACATTTAAGAATTATTATATAATTAAAGAGAAGATTAGTTGACAACCGAACATTTGTGCATAGTTCATCGTTGTATCTAAACGTTCAACGCTGACAAAGCTTAGCTCGGCGTAGTGTTATCGCAAGGAAGCGCCAACAGCGGCTATTGTGTTCCCTAATAGTTATAATCGACGGCTGCCGTCGAGTATCTCTAACGAGTCTTTGATTAGAACTAAGTATTCGCACTAATAGACCCATTAACTATACCTTTGATGGTTCCATTTATTAAATCATGAGTCCCTAGGAAGGGTAGTTGGCATTTTCGAAGGGATAGTCAGGACTCGGGTCGAATTTATGGACCAAACTAGAAATAACTAAATAGGTATTATCAAGATACATTTTGTGAATTTATAATCATATTAATTATAATATCATTATATTATATATAGGTATACTTTTTTGTTTTTAATCTTCTGAAATGAGTGCGTAGACTACGTAGTATCAGAACAAAGGCTAATGCTAAAAGTCTCTGCCAGTCAACTTCTGGGCAGCAAAATATCAATGAAGTCAGAGTGACATTGTTTTTATACTACTAATCATTAATTAATTTATATCTTTGCATGTATTTTAGACTGCAATTCCGACACGCTTCTGTTTGAACAAAAAAATTGCAAACTCGCATCGCAAACTCGCAGTGATATCAAATTTTTTTCACCAAAAAAAAGAGACTCGATGTGTTTTTGCATTTGCCGAGACTGAACTGCCAAGCCCAACTTCATATCTGTCTGTACACCAGCCAGAATTTTCGCGAAACTCTGAACAATCCGATTCTTCTACAACGTGACAACGTCGAATGCAAATAATATATGTATAGGTATATAAAATAGCAAATTAGCATGCAGGCCACTTAATATGTGAAGTGGTACTCGTAGCTGCAATAACACGATAATAATATTTTGTCGATAAAATAAAATTACAAAATTACATAAATTTTTTACACTAAAATCGATTCATTTTCAATAGATTGCATGGTAACAAGTTGAACTTTAAAAATAATTTCTAATTTATATTACAAAGCGACTCAATTAGCGGTTTTAAATAGGAAGTTTATTTTACGAGTTATTGATAAATATATACATTGACGCTTACTACATACATGTCATACAATATGTCTTACCTCACACGCAATATTGGCTATGTTTGGTTTCAGTCAATCGATTAGCTAACGTTATGCTTTTTATTTTATGTTATACTATTTTGCTAACGTATATAATAAAAATACGTTATATATATACGCTATACTATAAATTGAATCAGTACCTATATAATATTAGTCACCAATTTAAGCAATTCCGGTATTATAAGTTGCTTTTTTGGAACGACACACCATTTCTCCAATAACCGCTTCGCCAAATATAATGGATTCGAGTCTGTTTTTGGTAAGCAACAAGACGCCTGTGTTTTCGTGTCAGTGTTTCCGACTCACAAATTCCATTACTCGTTCCTTATCATCAGGAAATGTTCCCATTGTATCCCGCAATAGTCGTAATCGAGTGCCGACTGCTACTAACGGCGCTTTGATTAGACCTAGGCATTAACACATTTCGCTTTTGGCACGAAACGCGCCAACGGCTTGATCGTCGCAATTATATGTTATGCTTACTGCTTCTAATTGAGTTCTGAATTCGGATTACGGTATCCAATTGCCTGTTCTGTTCGGAGTTTATGTTATTTTATTATTTTTATCGAACATTTTTCGCAAATTGTATTGTTTCATTCAATAGGAGAGTGTAAAATTCAGACTTACAGGTACTTCTATTGAATCGTTGCTCTTTGATTAAATCGTTGTTTATGTAAGAGTGATTTCAAAATTAAATTAAGAATATATATATTTTTTTAATTTAGGTACCTACTCGTATTTTTATGGAAACGAAAAATCTAATTATTCTAAAAATATTTCCAACAATCACAGTACAGACCTGTAGTACAGACACTTCATTTTCAAAACAACCTTCCGGAAGGGTAGGGTAATTTAGCAATACGAACGAATGGAGAGGTAACGCAGTAAAAAATTAACTCATGAATATTTCTCACTGCGACATATCTCGTCCCGTTATGTACCGGTTTAATAAATTATTTCGCACCGTAGGTACAAAATATAAGCGTCCCTAAATAATATGAAAATGTCTGTAGGAGATGCGTGAATGAGAAACATCTAGGGTAGAAGTGGTTGCCAATAATAAATCTAATCCACTTAAGCGTCCCTGACGAAATCCATTTCATTACAACCCTTATAAACGCTGCAACACCCCAACCATGCCGTCCGTCTGAAACATTGTCGCAAATACGATGCTCCGAATCGTTCTCGGCTTCGTTGGAGTCTGGAAATCATTTATCTGAAAGCCGCTCCCTTCCGCTATCAAAACTAAATCAAGTAGGGCGAGGAACATAAACTCGGCCGCCCTTGCAGTTAGATAAAATGTAAAGGGAAGTTTGATTCACTCGTGTGACACCGCACGTAGTTCGCCCGTCTGCCATCCCTCCGTAATGACATCTTTATATTGAGATAGCTCTCTGTTTGACTACGACTCATATCTCAAAGAGGGTACTTAGAGGGACGATATGGGAATATCCAAACATATTTCGCTCTTGAGCACCTGAGATACGATCCGAACATGGGTGCGATGTAAATAAATTTTCCAGATCTTGATTTCTGTATCTGATTCAAAGGTAAGATCATGATAATATTAATATCGCTCATGTGTAATGTTAAATTATAAATGAATCCATTTTTATTTCTTTGTCCTTTAAAGGAAAATAAAGATAGGTCTTGAGATCGTTAACGTTTTAAAACAAAAAGATCTTAATAAATTACTGATTTTAATAGTTTTAGTTGTGACTACTAAAATTATTTATTTTGGTAGTCAGATTGCCTGATAAGTACCTTATACAAGACATCCGAAGGAGATAAACTTGCAAGTTATGACTACTTAATACATATTGGACTGAAATAGGTATGGTAACCTATTGTTTCAAGCTTTTTTTAACGTTTTTAATCTGAAATTTTGAATTATTATTATAGATGATCCACCCAGAAAAATATGAATAAAATTAATAAATTATGTAAAAATTTTCCGTGTCGCAAAAAAAGTATTTAGATAGTTCCACGTTTAAGTAGATTTTAAGTAGCGTCTTAAAAGCACGACCAAGGAAATATCTTGGGTGACCTCGAAGGTTCATCCCGAGATAAGCGGGGTAGCCAGCATCTGGGCCAGTAATTAAGCGCATCTGTCTACATTCAATTTTGAACCGCGGCGGATGAGTTGCCCCACGCCGGCGGGTCCATTGCGAGGGCGAGGCAAATTGCTAAACTTTCAATTAAAGAGTTGTTATTCAAACCGCTCCCGGTTCCATGACGGAATTATGTTTTATTTTACAACGAACTCTGAGGGATGGCTACTCGTTCTTGTTATATCCGTTATACTTGGAAACTGTTGAACTGTTTCGCAATTTCGTAAAGCGGAAACATTTTCGTATTGCCTTATGTCTATTTTGCGTCCGTTCAATGTATCGTAACGTAACAGTATTTAAAAGTGGAAGTACCACCGCTGCTCACAAAATCCGTCTTGAAACAAGTCTTGTGGCAAGTTCTTGGGTTTCGGTGAAGGAGGGTGGATACCGGAGAGAGATACGTTAATTGAGATGACCATCTCAATCCTTATAAGAAGCAAAGCCTCCATGTATGGCCTCTTGGCTATGAGGAAGCCCTACATTCTCATTTACTGCTCATTAACAAAAAAAATTAGTTCGCCCAGGGAGCTACCACCATAATCAAATAAGTTCTTGCGTTTCGCTTACGAAGGTGTAAATGTGGAAAGCCTTTATTCTTTAAGACTATTATAATAGTATATATACTAATATAGTATAGAGTACGCATAAGGAATGCGTAGCGACGCATCTACGTACAATCTTACATAAGACTACTATACTAATTAAAGTTGAACGTTGGTTCCCATGAGTTTTAGTAATCAGTAAATATCAGCTTGCCTGAACGCTGATTTGTTACTTATTTAAATTGTTTTCATTATATTCAAATAATACCTAATGGTGCCGAGACAGTAGCTTAAATATTTACCAGGCACCTTCATTTCTTTTATTCAAAATATTTATACGATGGAATACCTCGAAACTTCGAAAGATTAAACTCTCTTTTTTAGCCGTATTACAGCACAATTTTTTATAAAAAAAGGCTTTCTTGGAAAAAAAATCCGTATTTTAGCTAGTCAATTTCAATAAGATTTTACTTTGTATTAGAATGAAGACTTAGAATTTCTTGTCTGCTGTCTGTGTTCGTACCGCGTTAGTTCTGACAGCTTTACTGTTACTTCGATTGTGGATTATTATTGACGGTAAACAAAGTATTATAAAAAACAAAAAGTACCCGTGAATTAAAATGAATTCTGCATTAAAGTCGTTTCTATATAGCATATTTATACTCCATAATAGATTCTTGCTCCACAATAAAAACAATTGCCGGTAGGTATTATCAATTTTGTTTGGATACATTTAAGTATGTTATTTTTTAAATTGTTCCAGGTTCAGTTGACAGTGTTTGGGCTCGATGTGCGCCCGGCGCGGAGCGGGGGAGCATGCTGGTGCACCTCTTAGTATTTAGCACCGCGTTCGCGGCAGCCAACAGCGGCAAACACGGTAGGTGACTTTATAACAGTGTTAATGACGACCCATGTGGTGTAGTGGTTACCACGCCAGTCCACCATTCGAAGGGTCCCGGGGCAGAAATTTAAATGATGAATTTAGATTTCTATTCCCGGTCTGGGTGTTTGTGTATTTGTCTTTGTATGTGTC
>DWAV01002644.1:0-10833 GCA_018231305.1 Noctuana lactifera | reverse complement strand
GCACGGGTGCAATTCTGATACTAAATACACTACAGAAAAACTGTGAACGTTTATACATTATAAACCTTCCTCTTCAACCACTCTATCTATTAAAAAACCGTATCAAAATCCGTTGCGTAGTTTTAAAGATTTAAGCATACATAGGGATATAGGGACAGAGAAATCGGCTTTGTTTTATACTATGAAGTTTATAAACCATTTATGATATGCCTTTAACAGCCTTCAATGTAAATTGGTCATGAAAATTGTAGTTACGAAGTTACGAAAGGAATTAAAATTAGGTTTCGTTTAGTTTTTCCGGATTTTAAAGGTATCTACAATGGGTATCTAAATATTACTCTATGGACGACTTGCTAAATATCTGTTGATAATTTGTCGAAGCTGTAACTAACCACTACTTTCATACTATTATACAGATAGAGGCCCATAAAGTACCTAAACTAAGCAATGCAATGTATTCAGGTCAGAACTGTATTTGGGTGTTGTTTTTATTAGCGACAACTCGTTTACCGCTTTTCGGTTGCTGACATTTTTATTTTAGCTATAAATTAAGCAATTAAGTGGTGTGGTCAATAAAATTTTATGTAGGTATGTATGTTGATCAACCGCAGGCCGTTATCCCCACAACGAGACAAAAATCTCAATGTTTCTATCGCTCTGTCTTGCCGTTTAATTAAATGCTATAAAATACAATCAACCACTGCCTAATAGAGATTCCTACTGTTTTACGAGTATATACTTTGTTAAATCTCTGAGAAACATTAAGAAATTTTAGTGATAAACACTACCTACAGCCTACAGTAGGTACCTATCTACTGTAGCACATTTAGTTAAAGGAAAAAGTACGAAATATGTATTCCCGGTTTAAGAATTATGAGTTATTATTGTTGAAGTGACTATTCCTTTAAATCGCAACTGAGGCATTTGACCTGGGTGACTCTGAAACGTAACGCGAAGCCATTGCCAATTAAAATATCGTTAGTGACTTGGGCGAATTCTTAAGAGTTTATTTTCAATTATGTGTTTCGAACCCATCCATTATCCCTGCAGTTCGCTGAACTACCGTTCAGGCCGTTTTGTTTGGTTTCTGAGCACAAATAAATAAATAAATCGTAGCAACAATAATGGCAGATTGCCGAAGCCGAGATGTGGCTGGAGCATTTTGGGTACGGGCAAGCGAGGTGAATGTCGGGCGCGCTGGGTGGGCGTGACGTCACGGCCGGAATGCGCCCGCGCCGCCCGCGCTCCGGCACGCCGGCCGCGCTACAGCCCACGTGGGGAGTACGCAATACGCTACCATACTCCACCACGACCTGCTCTTGCATCCTTCATTCATGTGCAGACACACCAAATACGGTCAGCAGGTGAACATTGTGCGCAGGCACCGCCGTTTAATTTAATGTATTAAGTACGTACACTTGAGCCTACATTCTTGCAACAGGCCTGTCATTAAGTTTTATAGATAAGTGTTCATAGAAGCGAACAACCGGTAAGAGAATGAACGGCTGGCGTAAGCGCAGGCGTTACGGGATTAATCCATATGATCCGCGACAAGCCAGCCCCGGCGTCTGCGCTTCCTGTTGATAAAAGATCAGGTCACTATGTGCACGTTCTCACGATTGCCGGCGCCGGCACTCTGATAATATGCAGCGGAGCCTTACGACGGTATTTGTAAAAGCTTTGCTTCTTATAAATAAACGTTCGTTTACAAGACAGCTCGTGCATAACGACGTGTTTCCGGCAATTGTGACTAAATGTGAACAGCTCCTTACAGTACAAGACTTTTAATGAAGAGGAGACAGATGTAAAGAGTCACAAATACCCTCTTACTGGTAATATTTAAAGTATGCGAACAGAATCTTTATCGGCTGCAGGAAATACTTTTAGGTGTAGCTATAGATACATCTAGAATCTAGACGCAAGTATGTCGCCGGTCTACTTTGTCAGCCATCTCGGCCCATGCCCCTTCTAACAATTTTATTATACTCAACTTGACACTAATTGACATATAGGTATATATTTTTTGAAGGCTGAAGGCAGTGAAAAACGATTTGCTTCTAACTCATTACCCGTCAAATCATACAAGATCTGGAATTGCCATGATTTGTCTATTCATCAATGTTATATAGAGTATCTCAAATCTCCTTCAGCCTGATGTGCATGATTGACGTACTCTCCGACATCCTGAATCGATTGAGCTGTTATTCCATTGGCTTGGATGATACTACTGTTACCACTTGAGCGGTTTATACAAGGGACAATCTCATTTTATTTTTATATTAATACGCGAAGAGAAAACTTTTTGAGTGTAATGAATGCATGCATGGAGAAGATATTCAAAGTTTATATTGAGGAGAAGTGCAGAATTCTAATATTTATTATGATAATAATCCATAAAAAATACTTTAACCGTAACCGTGTACCGTATACCAGTAGAAAAAAATCAGAAAATAGGCACGTAGACTTAGTCTTCTCTACAAAGCTTTCCTCTACTAAACTATGACGCAATTTCCTTTAAACATCGATCATCTCTGGGTAGTGCAGTGCAAACTCAGTTTAACCCAATTACGTCGGTCCCTCAAATCCAAAGCGATCTACATAAATGAACCTCATAATATACATCTAATTATATGTTTGCTTTCGTCATTCGTCATTACCACCAGTTAAAAATCGAGGTTCCATCCACATTATTTTTTGAGGCCTGCAAATGTACATCACTCTTCACATGTGTATCAATTTTTGAGACGAAAATGATATTTAAACAATATGTTTGTAGACATCTAATATCTTACTTACCTTTAATGTGGTCTCTAACAAATCCTGCAATTTACATTAAGGTTGGCAACACTATCTTAGAGTTCCGGATATCTGCATATAATGGGCCGTGGGTGTGGGCCCACCTATTATCCCATGAGAATGCATGGAGCGTCGTGCGCTCTGTTACCGAACCCGACTATTACTATTGACTGTAAGCAAATGCCTTGTACGTGATCGCGTGTGTTCCTATATCTTAGTTTTAACATCTCTCGTCTCAGTATATACGAGTATAAGATATTAAATAGATAAGAATTTAGTTTTCAATACTATACATCGTTAAGAATGTTAAAATACTAAAATCTCACGAATTTTGCAGTTCAATATCAATTTTAAGAAGACTATTGTCTCCCAGTCATTTATTAAGTAGGCAGGTATTTCTTTTGCAAAATCTGAATACAATAACTATGTATATATTTGTAATACATTGATTCCTTTAAGATATAAATAAATACGCTAAACGACTGGGCGTACGTTCTAAATGTTGACAGATTAATCAAAAGGTAAGTAAGTTGTTGCGGACGTGTTAACAATTATTTCTTACTAGATCGTGTAAAAAATACTAAACGCTACATCGACATTCATAAATGGGATCGTTGTCAAGGACATCACGTACTGGCCAATTGGCCAGTCGGCCACCAGCGCGCTTTTGAATGTCAATGACACTTTACGAGCTTTATGTAATTTTGACTACTCGCGAGAGCTCAAAGGTCGTAGAGACGTGGAGCGTTAAGATTTTATGAGTTTGTGTATGTATTTCGTAACTCATTTCTTATGTTTGGCTCTCGGGAACAAATTGAAAGACTACAACTGGATACAAAACTATTTACACTTACGGTGTAAAAAGGTACTTAAAATTAACTACTATTATTTACATTTATTTACACTAAGTGTAAATAGTTTCGTATCCAGTTAAAAGAAATTAACTAGGTAAATAGATGTAAATAATAGTAGTTAAGTTTAAGTACGTCCTAATACATAATAATAGGTATTATAATGTATGCTTCCTTAACAAAATTTCTGGATGGCGTGAAATCTTTTATTCTGTTCACGATAATAAACTGAATAAGTATAATCTACATGTGCTACATATTAGTAAATGTATGTGTACCTATTTGTTGCACAAAAATGATAAGGTTTTACAATACTTACGATCTGAGGCTGAGGTCTCTTATCATTTATAGTGAAAATGAATTATTCACACACATTATAATTTACTAAAACTACGGATATTATTGACTGGGACGTAATAACAATCTCATAACTTAAACGACAATCAAATCAGGTTATTAATATGTAGGTAGGTTCATTGTGAATATTATGATAGAACGTGAGTGAGAACGTTTTATTAGTACCTAGCGCGATAAAGTCTTCGATTGAGTAGTCAATTTTATATCTATTTATATTACAAGTAAAAAAACACGACCTTTGATAGATTTAATAATAGTAAGAAATCAATAGTCTAAAGTAGACAAAAAAATTTACTTACTTTTGTATTTTTATTAATCATGAAATTATATTTGATTTTATAAAATAAAAGTGACGTGAATTTGGCGTGTTTAAAAGACGGAAATCAGAAATGTCGAGAAAGTTGCCAAGTTAGGCACACAGACGTAACCGGTTTGGGCAGCGATATGCCATATGATACTCGTACCAACTTTATCGTACTTTATCGATAATGCACTAGGTTACTAGTCTTACTAGTTACTACTGTTACTATTAGCTGTTAACTTTCTACTACAAAGTAAGTTCCAAAAACCGACAGGCAATAGAGACCACAGAATCCTAATTTCTACTATCCAGGATCTGAGACTCTTTACTTTTATATCAAAAATCGATTGAAACCTTTAAAAAATTTTTGTTTGGAGCTTGGAGTGAAGTTCGAACCACCGGCCAGAATCAGATGATCCGATGATATGTTACTGGTAAAGGGTCTGATGCGGTTACAGTGCAATATAGAAAATACAGACAAAATAATATAGAGACAATTAGGAGAGGTATATTAGCAATGAGCTGAAAATTGCTGACAACGACGATGATGAAGTAACGTTGGTATTGATAGTGAACTAAGGGGCCGTAAGGCCAAACCATTTTGTGTTCAAATAATGACCTTGAAGTATCTTATTTTCTAATGCCTTTTCTTTGCCATAAATTTTTTTAACCTTTTATAGGATTAAAAGAATAATAAAACTGACTAATCGCTATATTTATATAACGATTGTACTGAAAGACCTAATTTAAGGTAAAATAGATCAAGCACTACTTTGTTTACCAAACATATGGCGTAGTGAAGCTACTGGGTCGGAAGTATTGGTCAACGACGAGGAAAAATGCTGTGCAATGATGCGTATGAATGCCACGTGTTGCGGTCACCACCGCTGACCACTAAGTGCTACAGTAACCCGATACCCTCTGAGACTAATCAGTGTCAAGATAGGGTTACATAACGTACTACGCATCCACAAAAGGCTCAAAAGGTGGAATGTGCGTATTAAATTGTATTGCACAAAGATGTTATACCTAACTATAAATGAATTAGGTATCATTCATTAGCAAAGTGTTGTTATTAATTTTTCTTTTGCAGGTCAATGATCTCATTCAAGACTAAGATAGAAGTTCTATAGAGTAATTAAAACTTATTTCAAAAATAAAAAATCACAACCCCACACTAATTCCTTGTGTTGTGGGTGTCATGGATCCATACAAAGACAATTACACAAACACCCAGACTGACAAAGAAATCTAAATCGAATCGAACCCAGGACCTTTCGTATAGTGGATCGGCTAGGTAACCACACGAGTCGTATTTGCAGTCTATTTCACTATTATAATGAAAATACCCAGTAGTCCCATGTTAAAGCTGCACCTCTGAAATCGTGGGTGTAGTAACAATTATAGGTCTCCAGCGCAGCTGCCGACCGCTGCCGGCATGCTCAATGTTTGGAGGAAGATAAACGATATGTGGGAAATGCGAGTGGGAAAAAGATGGAGCTTAAATCTTAAAGAAAAGGAAAGCTTCTGTTCGATGCCAAGAGAGAAAAGGATGGAAGATCGGAAACCACAAGATGTCTCAATTCTACGTTGAACCTTGTGCGGTCCTACCGATACAAAAAGTTTTTAGAGAAATTCTTTTTATTTTCAAAATTACTGATACAAGCTCTTGATTAAATTTGACTCAGAGATTATAATATGACTGCTTAATATGTAGTTACAACACCAATGACATAATTATGAATGTATTATTATTATTTAACATTGGTACGTACCTACTTCTTTATATCAGTACTTGTTAGGCTTTTACCAAAATCGGTACAAACATGACAAGTTCGCTTAGTCGACCAAAACCATGTCCAAAACTGAAATTTTGTATAAATATGCCAAAGCCAAACTGTGATTACACAAGCTTTGATTCGTCATAGGTCCAATGACTTCATTTCAAATCGTAATCACCATTAGCGATGTACGTTTTCTCCTATTAGAGTGAATGGCATGCGCTCCGCGTTGATGTCTCTATCGGCGCCGTTGGGTGCGCGTGCGCAGCCCCCCGCGCCTTACCCGCTGCGCCTTAATTGCTTCATCTTGCATGCGCCCGTCCGCCTTACATTATAACTCTATCCGCCGTTCCTATATATACACAGCTATACAAAACTACAGCTGTTTTTGCCTTGTATACACTCATTTTCAACTTTCACAAAAACTGCAACTCGTTTTAACAAAAACTGTTTAGATTTACTTCTTACAATAATACTATCCGAAGTAAATCCGAAGTTTTATTAGTAAATTTATGATATTATTTTTCATATATTGCAGGGGATAAAGTGACTAAATTGTTAACGTCAGGGAGTAAAGTAATCTATCTAAGCATCATAGTTTTTTAATAGGTAAATTCATTGTGAATAGGAAGGTTCGCAAAGAGCTACAGCGGGGGTGCGGACCACCGCAGTGCATGCGTGCGGCCTTCTAGGAAAACGCTTCCTTCCCCGAACTCGTCTTCAACTCCACTATACGCACAATCCGACAATTTAAGCGCTTTCTATATCAGTAAACGTGTATTGCAACAATTAAGGGCAAGCATAAATTCGAAAAGCTATTTTTATTCTGTTTTAATGTCAAACGATGCATAGTCTGATAAAACTTGACATATATAAATAAAATTTTACTGTAGGTATATACAAAATATGTAAGAAAAAAATTGAGAAAACAAGAAAATAGGTATTATTACTAATATTACTTTAAAAAGTTTATTTTGTGTGTTATTTCTGTAATAACTTACATAAATAGTGTATCAATCGTAGCGTCAAATTTCTATTTAACTATTGTATCATATTTTCCTTTAAACATTAACATTATTACATATTTTGTTAGGTCAATAAAAGCTTGAAAATACGCGCGTCCTTGTAGTACACACAACAACCACTAGCGGGCGCTAACTAAGTTAAGTTCCGTCCCGCGCTGCCGCGTTCCCCGGGCGATTGACATTCGCAGAAAAACAATCACACGTGCAATATGACAATCGAAATTTGACACTACGCTCTGGTATAGACAGTGAGTACTGAACCTTTTCAAGTTCGGAGAGTGCTAATGCCGCGTCCACCCAACTGGTGCGTATATACAAGTCAGCACTGTGGCGCGCCTCGGCGGCGGAGGGGCTTTCGTTCGCAGCACCCGCTATCCGAGGATTCGAAGGAGCCTCGGAATCGGGAGCCACCATGATCTCGGGGCCAGACTTGTCACCAGTATCCTCATGAAGACGGTTGAAATCCGTCTGGCGGTGCACGCTGTCATATCACTCGCCGCAACATAACCACACACTTGGACACCCGAATTCTTCACTTTTATCTATCACTCACCGTTCGAAACACGGTACGATGCCGAGCTCCGATTATTATGCGACACCGAGCTCACGTATCGACACTGGCGCAACCCGAGCAGCACTGAATCAAACACTGGCTGGATACATACACAGAATGTTTATTGAGCCGCCATCATAGTTTGGTCGATTATGTTGCCGTTCTGGGCCACGAACCTGTCCGAAACCTCACGAGTTGTGCCGAACCCTCGACCAAAGGACCACACACGTTATGAATCTGTCTCGCTCAGATCATGAGAGGAGGGGAGTAGAGCAGACGCTGTAAAATAAAAGCATTGAATGAAGCAGTTCTGCTGTTTGCTACGAGAGAGCCAGCGATACGTTCGTTGGCGTTCATGTTCGCGTCTGGCGTCATGGATATACTACATCATTCAGACTAACTATTATCAAGGTCGAAAATTTTTTATGGCAAAAAAGAAATAATGAACAGTAAAAAAATCATAGATACAACTTAAAATTATAACGCATCATATACAGAAAACTACAGACCAAAGAATAGCGTAGACACCTTAATGTTGTTTTGTTATTTAGCCGCACTCAAAAGTTATTACATCCTCACAATTACTACAAAGAAAGAGGGTTTGCTAGCTAAACAATCACTCTGTATACAGATAATAAAGGAGGATCAAATATTCGGACGCACCATATCATTTTGTTTACAAAGTTTTCTGAGTAAAAAGTCGGGCTATTGCGCCCCTGGCAGGGCGGACTGGTCCTTTGAAGTTACCGACATAAAACGCCGCCGGCGGTGATTTAACTAATGAATTTATTTAGCGGGCGTGCCGAGAGAGTGCCGCCGCATTCACTCTCCCTAGTCTCAATAATAAACTATTTGTGCACTTCAAAAAGTAGAAAAACTAAATGTACCCACTATCAAACGAAAGGTAACGTTCTCATCTTTATTGGTCCTTCGAGCCAGGACATGACTATCCTTTTTATCTAAGTCTTCGAAATCCTGCAAAGCGTAATTTTATTTAAAAATGAAATCCTTTATTTGTCTCATGTATAGGGACAGTTGGTGGAAATCATAGATTATTTTTAAATTGCACAGCTTGAAGAGCGCTACAGTGTCTGAAATAAAAAAAAGAGCTGAAACTTTATCAATGATCGAACTAAAAATTAAAATACTTAGGTAGTAAATATCCAGTGATATGTGAAACAGTTATGTATATTAAAGACTTTATGAGCAATTTGAAAAAGATCAACCAAGCAGGTTGACTAACCTATAGTTCTATCAACTGTAGAGTATAAGGCAGCATTGTAAAGCTTTAAACTTCTTAATTAGAGTAAAGTTTAGAAGGCGAGTGCAAAGCAAAAAAGTTTTGGAAAAGTAAGCGGGCACAGCTGTGTATAATTATTCTAGCCATTATTCAGCCATTAAAATGTCAATTTGACACATATGTGATCGGGGTGCCAAGCAGTCGTGCCGACTGCCGTTGGAATATACGACCGCACCTCGTGCATGGTAAAATCAACGGCACGCGATTTGAATATGGCTTTAGGAAATAATTAACTAATGCTGTAAAACATATATCTACTAGAATTATTTATGTACTAAACGTTAACTGATTAATTCTTGTCTGGTCTCTTTTACCTAGGAGGATAAAGTTACTAAGAAATTTGTATGGACGTCCACGTAAAATCTAGTGTCGCGGCCCCATGGCAAAGCTATTTTATTTACTCATTAGATGTACAAAGTCAATAAATAATAAAATAAAAATGTATTTAGGTATTACCTCACATTGGAACTGGTTGGAGCAAATGTACGTTGGTTTATAAAATTATATCTAAAATAAGATACTTATGGTTCACCCTATTTTGTGACAAAACCTTCCTAGAAACATACAAAATGTACGTCGTCAAATAGTTACTATTGAATCAAGTTCACTGTACGAGCGAAGAATTCAACTAATAGATCTATCGTGATGTAGAGCTCTATACAAAGCATGTTTCCAACACGAATCCATAACGCTTAATGTTATTATACATAAGGATCAATTTAGAAGCGGTAAAATAGGAAGCAGTTTGTGTCGTCAGGGTGGTTTACTGAGGACATTTTGACACTTCAGGCGAAAACGCAGCGGGGTGTCGCTCTATACATCTTCTTAGAATATCGCGTGGGATCCGAAATAGAGACCACAATGTGGAACATTTCAATTATAACTGGAACGTTTTTATAGTCCATAATAAATACATTAAATTTTAAAAGACTATATTGGTCTATTCCAGTAACACAAAAGATCCTTTATTGGGAAACCTTTATTAAGCAAAAACACACATTTATCATGGAGTTTGGAATTAGAATCAGTTGTGTAACAGTAAGGTTAATTTGATCATTTTCTATATATATACGCCGATGCTATGATATTCGAATTTCCGATAAATAGTAAAAGTACCTAATCTCTATTTTTCTATAATCGTTCTAATTTTAATAACTGTTGCTAACTTATTTTTAATCTTATGAGAAATAAGTAAATTAAGAATAATAAAGATAAAAGAGAAATCTATCTTTTTCCTTATGTAAATAACAGTAATGTCTCGCATGACAATTTTACCACCACTGCAAATACAAACACTATGAACGCTATGTAACGCTAAATCATAAACGAAGATATATGTAGATTAGACTGTCTTCGGTACTTTGCAACTAGTAGCAAAGCAACCTAAAATATCATATACCTATGTGTCTTGTAACTTGTAACTATACGTGTATAACATTTGTACCCAAAATCAATGCTTGTGATTCCATGTGGGTATCAGTCTGCTTAGTAAATAGATGGAAACGAAGCCCCTTGACAGCTGAGACGTTGACAAATATACGACGGTTTTGCACTGAGCTGGTTAGAATTTTAGCCAATGGAAGTGTACACAGAAATAGAATTATCAGAAGAGATACCGGGAACATTTTGTGTATTCAAACGTAGAAATATATTTTCTGCAAAACAAAATTAGGAAGGCTACGCACATCATAAAATTTCTCATGGGCTTTCACACTAAAATTTTTAATCATTTTATAAACAATTCCACCGCATAAAAGTGATTTTTTAAATCTGATATTCTTTGGAACACCTAGAGAAATTAGGAAGGTACCTAAGAAGGGTACCGATGTTTAAGATATGTCTTTCCCCTTTGATTAGCATGCATTATAC
>DWAV01002643.1:0-10835 GCA_018231305.1 Noctuana lactifera | reverse complement strand
TTGGTAACTTTTACTAAAGCTATGTGCATTCATAAAAACGAAATTCAGATGTGGTCCCTCAAAGGGCACGCACACGTCCGTGTGGGTAAAAACCAACACAATATATTATTCTATTACTATGTACTATGTAATGGGTACAATCAGTTGGAAATTAATTGTACCTTTTGTTATTTTAAAACTAAATGTTATTCACATCTTTTTTGCAGGTCAAAGAAAATGTAATATTTTCAGATAGCAAAAAGTATTATTCCATAGAGCTCAGAGGTCCAATATTACCCACAACTGTTCACTCGCTTTTTAATGTGCTAAAGACGAGCTCATCGGCTCAGTTTAGTGCTACGTTTGCCCACCATCAACCCACGCTGGCGTATTCGTGGGCGGCCTGTGCTATAGCTGAAGGTCAGTATGTAGACAGACTCAGACCCATGTATTTAACATTTAGCGGTAAACCTTATTTTAGGTGATTTAAGCAGGTATTCAATATTCATTTAAAAAAACATCTGCTTATAAGACTAACATGGTTGTTAACTACAGAAGAACTCATAATTTGGTTTTAGTCTGTTGCTAATGCATAATATGTACTCGTAATTATAACCGTGTAAAAATGTTCTTAGCTGGAAATACGCCCAAACTGTAAAGCCTTTTATACTAAGCAGGCTGAATAGGATGGATATTTAATACGTAATTTTATGAAAATTAATTTTTCAGAGGAATCTTCCAAAGAAAATGAACCTAATCAATTTACAAAAGCATTTAACAAGGAAAATCTATCTGATTGTGGAATAACAGATGAGATGTTGCAACATTTCTGCTCTCCCGACCCGAGTTTAGTCAAATCTATAGATAGTGTAAAGTACAATGCGGAAGATGATACTTATACATGGTAATATTTTTTAAGTTTTTGCATTTGTTAATTGATAAATCATGAAATAAAACATGTATATTTTTGTAATTTTGTCGTTTTATTGCGTAGTAACAAAATGTCCTAAAGAAGAAATTCAAATAATAATTTGGACCATCCTTCGATTCCTTAGTGAAATGGTTAACATTTTTTATCCCATTTCTATCCACTAATGAAGGGATTTATAATTTTTTTTTATATTCTAAGCCTTTCAGACACAGGCTATGTGATAGTGTAAGTAAGGTTAAATGGTCACCTGGTATGAACATGTGCCCCCGACAGTTCACCAATGCGTAGGAAAGCTCATTTAGTGAGCGCAGCAGGAAGATCGTTTCATAATATAATTATTATAATATACTTTATATCGAATTGACTGACGGACTGACGAGAAAACAAAAACAATACATTCACTTAATTGTACGATTTATTAAATTTTCATTTTTGGTAAATTAAAAATAAAGATTTCATAAGTCCACAATCACTTACACGATAGAACAAGATTCATACAGATCAGGATGAAATAAATAATATTGTGAGAGTTCTGTTTAATACGACATAATATGTTACCTAACATAACTGCACTAATCACTAATTATCACTTCAAACCCAAGGTGGAACAGGAATCTTGGAAAGCTTACATCTAAAATATTGATCTATGCGGCCGCTGTCTGAAACAATATCAATATGGTTAATATTTCTAAAGATGATTCAATATGAATTCAGAAAAAGATCAATAAAAAAAAAGGAAAAATACCAGCACGCTCGTCAAGTTGAATAGCGGGATATAAGTTACGCGAGCTTATGATTTCTGAAAAGAAAAATACAAAAATTAGGATGTGCTGAAAGTTAACCTGTTGTGATAAAAACGGCCCTTAAGTTTTAAAGGTATTTTAAGTGTCAATAAATTAAAAACTGCATCATATTTGCATCTTACGTTAGAAGAGGCGGCGGCAGCGGGGGGTGGTTGCGACGCCTGCGCGGACGACGAGTGCGCGGCGGGCGCGGCGTGCGCGGACGCGGGCGCGGCGGCGGGCGCGGGCTGGCCGGGCACGGAGTACTGCGGCCGGAAGTTGGAGAAGTTGGCGGCGGCCGCGGCGGCGGGCGAGAAGCCCGGCAGCGACCCACCCGCCTGGAACCCGCCCGGGAACTGCGCCACTGGAACTGACGTTACATTATTGACACCACTCCTATACAATCACATCTTTATATTATTTGTTGCGGGACGGCTAATTTTTAACAGACCTCGGCACTAAGGGTATAGAGTAAAACTTTACGACTTACTTACGTTAACTTGGAGGTTTAATAGGTAGTTAATTACATTAGTTGTTTGTGTAACTCACGAACAAATATTAGTAAAATTTCGATCGTCGATTTGTAATTTTAAAGTTAGAAGCACATATTGGACAAATCTCACGGTTGCTTTCGGGTACCTTCTGAAGGGTTCCCTCGCGCTACAAAGCTTACCGGTGGGCGCGGGGTTGCCGGCGGTGGCAGCGAGGCGCGAAAGGATGGAGCGCTCCGACATCTGCAGGCGCTGCGCCACGGGCGGGATGCGCGCCAGCGTGGCCGGCAGCCGCGACACGTCCGACTTCATGTCCGACAACAGCTCCTCCAGCTGGTTTAACACCTGCAATAAACGACGGACCACGCACTTGCATTACATATTTTCACGCCACTTACAATTTAAACATAAAACATTACTCTGAGGAATGACTTATATTTAAATGGGGACCTATTAAGGCCTACGACAAATCGAGGAAGGGTGTGTATCAATTTTATTAGTTATTATGGTCTTAAATCAGGTTCCTGTACGGACACGTACCTTGTGCAGCACCGCGTTGGCGGGCTTGTTGCCGGCCAGCGACTCCTTGCTGAGGTGCTGGTGCGACTCGGCCAGACACTCCACCTCCGCGAAGCGCGCGTTCAGCGACATCGCCGGGTGGTTGGGGTCCTGAGTCAAGTTCAGGTACGCCGCGCGACGCAGCTGCTCCTCTATCACTAGCGCTTGCTCTAGCAGCTGAAACATTAGGGCAACATTTGTAATGTTTTATTATATTGTGCACCTTACTAAAAAAAAAACACTAATAATAACCTTGAAACGTCGCGCCAAAAACTTGTTCTTGATCTCGAGGAAGTTGCCTTTGCCGACGTCCATCTTGAAGGGCTCGTTAATGATGGCGAACCGCAGGTCGTTCTGTATGTCTTGCCAGCGGCCGTAGCCGTGCGTCACGATGCCAGCGAGCAGCCAGTAGTCGTGCCTTCGGTGCCAGATCTCGTACTCCCTGCCAGGCGCCGCTGCTCGTTCCTCGTTCAACCACAATGTATGTAGCTCGGTGAAGCCGCCGTCTGCGATGTTGAACATAAACTTGCGCCGTTCCACCTTGAGATCCTCCTCCTCCTTAACTAGCACAACATCATCGTCATCCTCCTCCTTCTTCTCATCCTTTGTCGGCTTCTCGGAGCCCTCTGAATCTGCTTTTTCGCTCTTGATGTCTTCTTTTTTGTCCGGATCCTCCTTGATCTCCTCCTTGGACTTCTCAGTGTCCTTGTCTTCCGACTTCTTCTCTTCTAATTTTTCATCTTCCTTTGGAGGTTCCTCGTCGACGGACATTCTCCGCTCTGCTTCCTTTTCTTCCGTTACTTCCTTCGAAGGCTCCTTCTCGTCAACTTTGTCCTTTTCCTCCTTAATATCACTGGTATCCATCGGCTTCTCCTTTGTGTCTTTGACCTCCGTCTTCTCATCCTTTGTTTCCTCCTTTTCGTCCTTCTCAGATCCACCAGGCGTTGGCGCCTGACCGGAAGGTTGCGTAACTTGTGTAGGGGCAGGCGAAGGTGCGGCCGAAGTGATAGGAGTTGCGGTGGAGGGAGATGGGCTTGGAGCGGCACTCTCACCCGCGGCGCCTGCTATCTTCACAGGTTCCACAGGTTTACGTACCAACTCGGGCATACTATAGTAACCATTAATATGCTCGAACTCTTGCACTTTCTTTCTGATTAGACTCATTACACCGATTCTTGTGAGGACGTGTTGCCGAGAAAGACCTTCTCTAGGCACACCGTCGGCAAATGTCTCCGCGTTGTCCGCACCGGGCTCGCAGAGATGCCGCATGAATAACGAAACATACGCTTTGAAGTTACGTTCAGATTTTCCTCGAAGATCTCTAACTAACCACTGCGAATTAAACGCGTCTTGTGGCGGCATACCATACCGCATGATTGCATTAAGGAATGACTTTCTTTGCCTTGCGTTGAAGCCAAGAACTTCCATATTGCCTCCGACCCTGGCAAGCAATGGAGGCAGAGGCCTGTCTCTCTCCTCGCGTCTCTCGAGACGTCTCTTGCTCCTCCGACTGAGCAAATCGCCATTATCATTCTTCTCATCGAAGTCATCATCTTCCTTATCATCTTCGCTGCCTTGAGAGAAGTCGGAATTATAATCTGAACCATTCTCTTGCCAAGTGGAGTCCTCTCTGTTCTCAGTTTGTGCAACACTTCCATCATTGTAATTAACCTGCTTGCGTACTCTTTTACCTTTACCCAAAGTTCTTGCCTGATCTTCTTGGTGCTGTTCATAATGATGCCTGAGCAGTTTGATCCAGTAAGCGGGGTCTGTGTTTTCTGCTTCCTGCTTAATTATCTCGGTATCAACCTCTTCTTCGCCATCACCTTCCTTTGTTGAATAACTGGCGACTTTGAACGAGCTAAGGTACTCGTTGGCCCAAGATTCCTTTTGCTCAATACCTTCCTTTGAACGGTCGAGTAGCTCCCCGACGGCCTTGTCGTCATAGTGAATAGCTTCCTCCTTGCCTTCCTCCTCTTTGAACAGTTCTTCTGTACCAAACCTGAGAATGTCGTCCAACTCCTGCTTTGTAAAATTAGCGCCCTTGCCACCCATACCAGGACGTACAACTAAATGCGTCAACATCATCTTCCTTTTAGCTACCTGTGTAACTCTCTCTTCTACACTGTTACGCGTAACGAATCGGTAAATCATTACCTTGTTAGCTTGACCAATACGATGGGCTCGAGAAAACGCCTGTATGTCATTATGTGGATTCCAATCAGAGTCATAAATGATTACGGTATCGGCAGTGGCCAAGTTAATACCGAGACCACCCGCCCTTGTCGACAGAAGAAACACAAATTGCTGCGCGCCAGGGGCATTAAACCTATCAATAGCTTCCTGACGAATTGTACCAGTTATACCACCGTCAATTCTCTCATATTTGTAACCTTCTCCCTCCAGGAAGTCCTCCAGAATGTCCAACATTTTTGTCATTTGAGAGAAAATTAGGACTCTGTGCCCTTGTTCCTTAAGCTGCTTCAACATCTTAGACATCAACACAAGTTTTCCGGAAGCCTTCACTAACGCCTGTGTGTCGTAGTTCCCGTGAGGTCCCAATGGTGCTTCCTCGGCGGCAACGGGGAACAAATATGGATGGTTACAACATTTCTTTAAATCCATCATTACATTAAGTAAAGAAACTGTCTGACCACCGCTCTTAGGATTCAGAGCCTCGTAATTTCGAGTTAATATATATTTATAATACTTCTTCTGCATAGGCGATAGTTCGACACGAACAATAAACTCTGACTTTGTCGGCATATTCTTAAGCACATCGGCCTTTAGACGCCGCAGCATGTGCGGACCTAACATTTCATGCAACCTCTTAACTTGTTCCTCTTTTGATACATCTGCGAACTCATTTTGGAACGCTGCGAGATCATTGAACTTATCTTTGTTCAAGAAGTTGAGAAGATGGAACAACTCCTCAAGATTGTTCTGTAAAGGAGTACCAGTTAATAACAGCTTATAATTGATGTGATAGCCAGCTAATAACCGGAAGAATTTAGATTGATTACTCTTTAGCCTATGAGCTTCGTCCACCACAAGTACTGCCCAGTCAATTGAACCTAAACATGTGGAGTCTATAGACACCAACTCATATGATGTGAGGAGTACATTAAATTTAACTTGAGATTTGATTTTTGAAGGTCGACCGCCTCTGTTGGCGCCGTCGTCAAACGTCAGTTCGTTCTCTCTTATAACTGCTCTGGAGTCCTTATCGCCGACATACGTGATACAGTATAAATCGGGCGCCCATAGTTCGAATTCTCTCTCCCAATTGATGATTGTAGACAGGGGAACTGATACTAAAAATGGACCTTTGCAGTGTCCTTCCTTGAATAATGAATACAAGAATGTAACCGTTTGTATGGTTTTCCCGAGACCCATCTCATCAGCAAGAATAGTGTCAATGCCTTGACCCCAGGAATACCGCAACCAGTTAAGGCCCTCTAACTGATAAGGATGGAGCTGCATGCCAGTTTCGTAAACAAATGGTGGTTGGTCTTCATATTTTTTGTTTAGGTTAGTAGTGGGGCGGTCTGGGGGAGGGTTGTACTTTCTAGGTTTCATCTGTATGCCACTGCTGCTTTCATCATCATCAATAATATCCTTGTTTTTGCTCTTGCGGCCAGCCTTTTTACCCTTGCTTCCCTTGGTTTTACCTTCAGATGTCACATATGCTCGCATGTCCTGTAAGTTAAATTGTACAGTTTCCATTACAAAATAAAAAGATTTTGTAAACTAAAACAGTAAGGAAGTCTAATTTGCAATTTATAAGTAATCATTTACATCATGAGACAACTGACGTGATTTGTTTACATTATAAAGTAAAATATATATTGTTTGTCGAGTTTTCTGAATAAAGTAGTTGTCAAAATGACTGAAGGAGAAACCATCTACACTTGTTAATTTATTATTACCTGATAATACTCCATGGCGGCCTTCAGGCCAGCAATGTCCTCATGCTCAGACTCCCATGTGGCCTGGTCATAAGACAGGTCGCGCCACTTGACCAGGTAGTACGTCGTACCGTCACGCGATGTACGGTGGTTGATCACTCGGTGCACTATCAACCACTCTGGCTTCACTCCATATCTGCAACAAAATTATAGTTATTCACATTTTTCAAATAGAATTTTCTATTCATTGTAGATAGTATTGAAATGTATTCAAGTCTAGCTCTTAAAAATAATTTCTACTAAGAGTATGTACCTGTAGTATTTCTCTTCTAGCATTTTTTCATCAGGGTCCTGTTCTTGTTGGTGCTTATTTCTAAACCGCTTGCGACTTTCACGCTCCTCTAACGGTTCGTCGAGTTTCGGTGGCTCTTCAGGATCCGACTTACGCATGTAGTAGCGGTACATCAGGGGATGGAACACGTCCAACTGGAATATGAGACTTTTATTTAAAAAAATTATATAAAAAATTGTGTTAAAATTATACCTACCACATTTTCCAAATAGACCAATTGCATATACAAGCTATTTAACTGAAAATACCATCGGCTTTAAGCGCCTTTAAACTGTGTTAGGCCGAGCGAAAAAAGCTGGCAGAAAAAAAACACTTGATGTTAAATACCTTATTTGCTTAGGAACAATCAGAAGTCTTTGAGGATACCTGTAGCTCAGAGATCCAGCTGCAATGCCAGTAGGAGCGGTCGTGCCATTTGACGAAGAACTCGCGCGATCGCGGCGCCTTCGACTTGCTCAACTGCTCCTTCCATCGCCACGTCAAAATCTTGGCTACCTTCCCATCCAGTGGGGGACACTGGAACAAACAAGTAAATAATCTCTTACAATTGAGTATTTGACCAACAAATCAATGGAGATACTTTATTTATATATAATATAAACAGTACTTTGATATTTAATAGACAATATAAATGAATCATCTTCATAGCTTTTATAGTTTATACAACTATTAAAATGTATTTATTAAGTAAACAATATAAAACAATATTTGTTTTATGATGCCAGCATCCCTATGACGTAACAACCCATTACCAAAAAATATTGTATCCACATTATATTTAAAATAATCAAGTAACTAAAGAAGTGCTCACAAAAAAATAATTTATGGGTAAATTCAGAACTTATAACATACATAATTGTCTTTATTCACAGCAAAAAACTACATAAATCAATGATTTTACTCACACTACATCTTGGACACTTCCACTCCCCATCTGGCACCTCTTCTAATGGTGGATTCAGACAGAAGCGATGGTAGGCTGATGGACATGTGTCACAGCACAGCAGCTCACCACCATCTTTGCATATTCTGTTGAAATACATTCATATAAAATATATTGAATATCAAGCACCCATCATCTAATTAAATCATCATCCAATCAGTAACTGCCCTGGTATTGGCAGTGTTGGTTGGTGACCACTTACTATACAATTTATTGGAATGAAGGGCCTGACCTGCAGAACTCCTGGTGCTCGTCGTCGTCGTCCTGGTCCTGGTTGCCCTCGGCCTCGCAGTGCGGGCACGACCAGCGGCCTTCGGGCGTCTCCTCCAGCTCTGGCTCGAGGCACACCAGGTGGTACGCGCGCGGGCACGTGTCGCACAGGATGATCTCGCCGCCTTGCTGGCACACCTGACAAACCGACCACAAAATGTTCACTATATTTCATTTATTTCTACTGTAGATACTTCAATTAAGTTCAGTAACGATTTGCAGAGATTTGAGCTATAATGTAATAAAACAGAAAAATGAACACACCTCACAATAATCCTGGTGCTCGTGCTCTCCTTCTGCGCCATCCGGGAACTTGTTAGTGGTCTTTATTTTCTTCTTCTTTTTGCTCTTGTTCCCAATTTTGGTCTTAGCCTTCTTTTTAGGCTGTGGCTGTACAAGGAGAAACAATTTTAATATCACAACAGAAATTGATAATGTATGTTGTATTGTTAAGCTACCTGTGTTTTTTTTTCTTAATTAATTTGAACCCACAAAAAAGATACAGAGAGCAGAAGCCCTATCGCTTCTAAAGTATTTTGTCAATTTGTTGTAGGAAAAAAGGGAACAAAAGGGATGATATTATATGAAAGCATTAGAAATAGGCTACAATTTTTGTGTATAATAAATGTCCTCTCTTAACCTAAATCTTGAGTTTTGTTGTTCTTGAGTTTGTTGAGAGTATAAAATAGATGTGTATTGGAAAATGGATAAATACCGGCTGATTGGGATCCTCCACCTTTGGTGGCGGAGGCTCCTCTGGGTCTGCACTGGAAGACTTGGGCTGTTCAGCGTCAGCTGCTGCCAACATTTGTTCAAATTCTGCATCCGAGTTGCTATTTGCGCCAGCACTACCCTCTTCTTCTTCTTCCTGCAATAATGTAATTATATATTTTAAATATAATTTAATGAATGAAATAAAACCACCTAAAAATTTAATTTCGGTTCTAAGTTCACTTGCGGAAGTGAACAGATAGCCTGGGCAGTTCTGTGAGCAGCTTCGACTAGTAGTATAGTGGATTTTATCTCACTAACACATCTAGTGCACTTCCATTATGAACATTAGGTGACGATGGTTGTCTGTGTATGTGTATACTGACACTGCTGGTGCGCTTCCGCTTGGTGAATTTGATCTTGAGTGTGGGCAGCTTGGGCTTGCGGCCGGGCTTGGCGCGCGGCGTGGCGGCGTGCTTGGGCTTGCGGCCGCGCTTGCGGGGCGCCGGTGCGCCTTCGTCCGACGCCTCGTCTTCCTCCTCCTCCTCGCCCTCCTCCCCACCATCCTCAGCTTGCTGCATGGTCAAACACAATAATCAATTATTCTTATATAACTTAAGGCCAGTTTCAAAGGATGTCCTGTTCTATTGACATTTTTTTTTTACAATTAAAAGCAAATATCGCGTGACTTTAACAATGTGCTAACTATGTCTATTTTGGTGTATTTGTGTGATTCTATTTTATTATTATTCATCTACCTTTATCCATCAATATAATTTGAGATTATTAATTCTTAACATCATTGTTTATTAAAAAAAATATTTCTTACCTTTGAATCTTTAGGAGTCCGTGCCAGCCGTTTAGGCGTATAGATTGGTGTGTCAGACGTGTTTGATGTGTTGGTGTTTTCTTCTGAGCCCAAGTTCTGAGTTCCACCACCAAGATGCGGGTTGGTCTCGCAGAACAAACGCCATTTGGCTGCTACTAACATCATTAGCTTTGATACTGGGACCTAAAGTAAGAAGAGAGTTTTATGAAAATAAATAGAAACTATCAAGTACTGAATGAATTAACTTAAGCTTCATAAGTTGTTCTTTTTTTCTTGAGGAATAAATAATTTAAAACAAAAGTTTTTACAGTAGTAAGATATCTAAATCAAGTAAATGCAAACATAAAAACAAAACTTATTTATTATCTCTTCACTTAAGAGTTGTTAAAATTGCTGATACTATTTTGTGTGACATACTTTCGGATTCTCTTTCACAAGCAGTGGGCGCACATGCTGCTGGAATAGTTTGTAGGATGTCAAGTTCTCCATATCTGCATCACTATAATTGACTTCCACATCTGTGAGTCCAAATGAAGAGCACACTTCGTCTACTGTTGGCATACCTGTTGGTCCAAAAAGATAAAAGTCAGAAGGATAAATTTTACACTATTAGATTTTCACACTGTGCTGTATTTTTTTGTTTTCTCTATCTATAATTTCATCATCATAAACTTATAAGGCATCATAGGATAATAATGAAGTTATGAAAACTAAGCCAACTTAGCCAAAAAATTAGAAATGCCGATTTTCCCAAGATTGTTCATATGGAAAAACCATCCCATAAGTCGCATACATCATACCTGAAGTCATACAACAAAAATGAAAATTTTACCACTATCTTTGCTTATCTAGTAACTACCGAGTTACTAAACACATCTATGTATATAATATACAATATATGTCAAGGTGTGTTTCTAAATCAACTGATTACAGTTACAGATATATTTATTTACTAGCTGTGCCTCGTGGTTTTACCCGCGTTAAAAAAAATTTCCCAACATTTTCCTTCACTGCTCTGCTCCTATTGATTGTAGCGTGATGAAAAGTATACTATAACTAGCTCAGGAGTATGAAAAATAAT
>DWAV01002642.1:0-10837 GCA_018231305.1 Noctuana lactifera | reverse complement strand
TAAGCTATACTGCATAATTTGTTAATAACCTGTAATTTATACATTTGATTTTAAAGGAGTGCCGAGAGTTTTTTTCCCGGCCTACTTTCCTAAAGCCGGTGTACCGAGTTATTTGACGTTCATCCAGTGTATACGTGTACCTTATGATGAATACAAAATTTTGTGTTTGAATTTGAAGGTATCGGCGGAGATCGGCGGATTAACGTGCGACAGTAACAGCTGCATAGATACATTTTTAATTAAGAACAAGCAATTTCGCTAGAGTTCCGCGCTTATACAAAGTACAACTCAAAAAATCGTAGAGCGGTTTCGCTATCACAGTTCCGCGGCGGAAATGTGCTGCCGCGGTGAACGAATCATCCGTGTATATTATGTAGGTATATGTTATATGTGTTACACAAACAATTTGTAGTAGGTACTGTTTTTTACGTTCTACAATAATGCTACATTTAAAAGAAAAAATATTTGAGGAGTTGAGTTAACCACGTCTAAAGTGGACGAGGGAGGTCGGGACTTACGTAATTTATGAATCACCCTTTAATTATTGTGTTGGAGAATAACTGCTACTAATGGAAAATTTTGTTTGAGTTGAGATGAATATTCGGCTATTCGGTTTATAAGCAGGTTGGATGTCCGGCACCGGTCAAACTACTATCAGTTTTAAATATATTTACAGGAATTTATTGATAGAAAAGTTTATCTCTGAAATACCATTTAATAAATCGTATTGCTTAACAAGGGCATAAAGGTGACCCCTGTTTAGTGATACGACCGTTTGTTTAATTTACCTACGTCTGTCGGTTTCGTTGAAATTCAATACGATTTGAAGGTTGTGAAATCATGCGATAACTTTTAAAAATTAAATTTTAAATAGGCTAAAGTCCGTGATAAATCTTGTGCAGTTCGCCCGTTGAGGTCCAATGCCGCCTTTGGAACATGCTGTGTTGGTTATAGGTACGAGTAAGTAATTGTGGGTTGAGGCGATACCGAAAAATGGAATATTGGAGAACTTTTGTGTGGGACCGACCATAACTTAGTCCTCAGTTATTTGAGGTTGGACTTAAACGTAAAGTCAAACCCATAAAGCACATTTTTAAGCGCATTTAATGAATTTCTTATGTTGCATGTTTCCTCTCAAGTAGGTATGAGGGGTTATGCCACCACGCTGGTCAAGTGCGGGTAGGTGGTCTTCGTTACATCGGTATGGAGAAATCCCAATGATTTATATATGCACACATCTCTACATAGTATACAACAAAGTCGCTTTCTCTGTCACTATATCCCTATGTATGCTTAAATCTTTATAACTACGCAAAGGATTTTGATGCGTTTTTTTTAATACATAGAGTAATTAAAGAGGAAGGTTTATATGCTCGTATAAACGTGCACAGTTTTTCTGTAGTTTATTTAGTATCAGCATTGCACCCGTGCGAAGCCTGGGCGGGTCGCTAGTATTAAATAATTAGAAAAGTTAGAGGTGCGGTACCTAATGATAGGTAGGAACATATACGTACAGACCTACTTATAATTATATTGAAACCAAATTACTCTATTTAAGGTTGGTAAACCGTTGCGGGATGGCATATGTGAAGCTGATAACTAAAGCACAAGCAAAATAATAAAATAAGATTATTATAGATTCTTCAATTCAGATTGTGTACACGCAGACTATAGATTTGTATTGTGTCTCCATCTATCAGATAGTTATATGAACAGTAACACGTGTTCAATATTGTAATTCTAGTAGTTTATTAATGTTTTCAGAGATGTCGCTGATGTGTTACTATATAAAAGATTATTAACTTAATAATAATATTATCTAAAAAGATGTCTGAAAAATACAAGGTTCTATCTTAATAAATCAAGATCGTTGTTTTTGTAACTTAGTTATTACCTAGCTCTAAGATATGTTTAGTTCAGCGTTTAGTAAAAATCACAATAGATGGCGTTGCAACCGTATAGTGACAGTACCATCTAATTTTGGCGGATTGTTTTAAAATGGCGCGTATTTTAATAATTTTTAAATTTGAAACACAGCTTGAATCTTGAATATACAGTCGACATAATTATGCACTCATCATCAAATGAATATATTGCCGCTACTAGTTTTTTAGAGATATCGCAATTTTTTTTTTAATTGTCGACGAAGTTTCGCGTCGAAGACGAATTAAAGGTAATGAGAACGGTCGGCATCATTTAACAACACAAATAATCTAGGATAAATTCTATGAACGTTGTTTGTTAATTGGCTAATTCGTAGAGTCGTAAACTGAATTTCATTAATTTTATTTTTCTACAAACTGGATTCTTTTGGGTGGACTACGGAGAGGAATGCGGAATTGGGTTGCAGCTCTGACAAAATGTATGCGTAGAATCGAACATCATGCCTTTATAGCTAGCTAGTTGGCGTCCGCCATTCTGTTGCTATACTTATTATTATCGTCATTATAATATTATTGTAGTTGTAAACCCTATCCTCCTGCGATGATGTTATAGCCATTACAGAATTACATAATGATTGAATAAATAAAATAATATATCATTCTAATTGTAGTGCAAATGTATTTTTGGCACTTGTAACTATATAGCTACCCAACAGGGCGTTCGTCAGTGATGCCCACGAATTGTTCATGATCGTAGTACTTAGACAATAGATTGATGTTCTAGTACTACCTATAGAGCTATCTCGCTCACCGTCGCATCACTCGATGTATCAATATCTATTTCGAGCATGATTCTAAAAAAACAGTGATGTTCATGAATAAAATTCTATTTATATTCATATTAATCGGTACTCAGTACCGTAGTATAACAAAGTGGTTGTTGGCTCTTGGCACAAGACACTATATATCAGTCATCGTCATACAATTAGGACTATGTAGCTTTTCCTGGAATATGAATGTCGAGATGATTATCTAGATAATTTTTATATAGATTCTTAAGATAAGTATAAAAATTAAATTATCTTCACCATCATGGGCCTATTCTTAACATAAACATTCTATACAACTATAGGCTAATAACTTTCCATGGCTATTTAGAACAACTAATATAACAACTAACTTTAATAAAATGTACATAAAATCTGCATAAAATGTACATCTTGATAAAATTTTCCAATTTGGTGCAAATTTTCCAGTTCTAAGTCTACATTGTTCCCCTTGGGATATAGCGACTACTGAACTCAAAAGTTTCATCAAAACTTGTGTTTTACCTATACTTACACTACTTCTGTCGGACTTTCCTTTTGTTCTGGTCTTAGTTCTGAAATCTAGTTAATTAAAATATAGGTTCCTATAACTTCGAACTTATTTACTAAATATTCTTTCAACGCAAGCTGGTTTGATAAACTTGTATATCTTAATTTTAAAATATAAATATTTAACAAGTTCCACTTTAATTTTACCTTCGGATTTCACTGATTTTCGTAACACATCATAAACGATACGATACGGCTACCTGTCGGTTAACACTGCGTATTTACAGACACAAAGATTAAAAAAACGAAGAAGGTTTTTAATAAATATTAATTTTTAAACCTAGGAATCAAGCAGATGGACCTCCAAGTGATAAGATTAATGGCTAGCTTGAAGTTCTAACTTACCTAACCATCTATTAAAAACTTTCTACATTTTGTTTTATTTAAAAAAAATATGGTAGGTATAGAAAGGATAACGTTATGAGGTTCTGCAGACCATGGCTCTACTTTTCAACAGAATTATTCGTGTTAATAGTCAAGCGGCATTCGTCAGCTGCAATTCTCTCATCTTCTTCATTGGCTAGGTGCGGTTCTATAGAATATTTAAAGTATACTAAACATCCTGCTGCAATGCAAATTAGTGAAAATACGATTTAGAGGCTAAAATGTGTAAAGAGGCTCATAAATTTAACAAGGTCTAATTCACGAAACAGACACTAAGGGTCCAACCCTATTTATCTGTTCTAAGATCTCAGTTCTACGACTGAGTTGGACAGTCTCAGGTAGGTATGTATTATTTGAATAGTTGCAGTTATAATCATAGACCTGTTATTATGCATTATTTATTATGACTGGGATTTCAGAAAATTGTATCCTCTGCATTAATTTAATATTCTTTGTAAGTCCCGTGTCCGGCGTTCCTGCCGTCGTTGCGAAACTTTGCGCCACGGTCAGATGTAGAGCGATCTAAATATATGCGAACTCTCGAGAACAGAATCACACCGACCGTCCCATACTTTCATCATTTTTTTTCTCGATTTTTTTATCTTTTTGAAATGGTTCAATATTTGAAAATGTGTTTCAATGATATTTTGAAACTTTCTTCCTGCAAAAGCAATTCCGACTGACAGGTGTAAAAAGATCTCTCTTCCATACTCGGGAACAAGTTGAGAATGATTCTGGTGACATCCACGGATATAAGCGATGGTGTCATGCAGTTGCCAAAAACCAATTTTCTGAATTAATAAGTACTAAGGATTTGGATGTTCTTTAATTTTGTTCTTAGTAAGTTCTTTGATTAGATTCTTTAAAGTTTTTAAAAATTTATTTAAAGTTTGTAATTATTTAGAATTTTGAGTTTTTATAACAACATTATTATGATGCGTCTTATTATATCATTTAGAAACTAAGTAACGAGCTCAAACCCGATCGGGAGGCAACATACGAATTTCCCAATGCAGAATGATGGCCAAACACCATTTTCTTTTTTATCTGTGAGAAAAATTTAAAACAATGAAGATAGATGGCGATTACAGAGCCGGTGGCCGGTCACAGTGGAGAATTCGGTGCGAACGTAAAATATGGTTCAGCATGCGATAAACAAAGTGATTCATCGCGGCTGCTACGTTTCAAACAGAAATATAGCGCCGCGGCCGTCTCGAATGCTCCTGTGTGCGCCAGCTGCTGACGGAAAACACACAACTTTATCTTACACTAGGTACTAGGTAAAATAATATTGTAACTATCTCTTACCACTTATAGAACACATTGGAACGATTTTACTTAGGCTTTTGACGTCTTTATATCACAATCGTAGAAATCGTCCATGGATTAAAAACATCTACCTACTAGTTTATGTTATGAAACAAAATTCAATTTTTTTATTCATAATAAGGTATTTGTATACACTCGATGAACGTTAGATAATACGATATATCGGCTTTAGACGCCCTTTTGGCTAAGGTAGGCTGGAAGAAAAAAGCTGACAGAAAAAACTCTCGACACTCCTTTAAAATCAAGTGTAAAACCAACTAAACAATACAATATTGTTCTTTAATCTAGTCTTTTTTTAGTAAATGAGTAACTAAGCACGCATGCCACCTGATATTAAGTGACGTTGCATGTGAGTATACTGAAACCCTTGCAGGTACAATCACATACAATCTCAAATATGAAAGAGACATCTACTATTTGATGTCGTAAACAGATGCATTGCTACTCATGAGAACTGTAATAGTGTCGACTGAAATAATGTCTCCAGCATCCGCACCTACCTTATATCCGAAATACTAGAAATCAAAGTTAAAAATGGATAGTGGGTTTAATCATGGTTCACACATAAAAATAATACATACATACAAACATAAAAGCTTAAGGTGTAATTTTCCGGAATGTCCGTTTTGACAATTTCAAAACATTACGAGGTCCTGCCTAATAATCTCCGTCGGCCATCAAATCACGACACACAAAACATTATACAACTTAGGTAAAAACTGCAAATGTAAATAAATAAAAAGACTTATTGAATAGATCGAAAAAGAAAGAAGAATAGATCAAAAATGATAATAGTGATAGAGCATAGAGATGATCACAGAGTTTTGCTTACCTCTGACGGTACAGAGTCGGTTAAAATTTTCCGAAAATAGAAAATTTCAAGGCTCGTGTACCTCATTTACGCGTTAACTAAGAGCGTTTGTTTATAATTTGAAGGTTATTTTACAAAATGTTACTAGTAACTGGATGTTCTTTTTTGTGACGGCGGGCAAATCGTTCAAGTAGGCACCTATATAAGATTGTTACCTACTAAAAGCCCCTCGGAAGCCAACAAGCACATGTAAGGAGAAGCACTGGGATCTCCTGCGGAACGCAAACAAAAGTTAAGGTATGTATATCCTTTAATTTATAAAAAAGTTTTTTCGGATCTGATCAAAAGTTTTTTAAATTAAGGAATCGATCACGCTATGCCCCTATTGTAAACATTTTCGCGCTGCACCGAATATTGCCTTGGTGGCCATACACTTCCCTAATCACTACTTTCTTAGCCTTGCTGTATCGTTCTCCCGCCTAAAAAAACAGAGAACACATAGATTTGCTGGAGGATGAGTAATCGTTAGTGGCAAATACCATGCGCGCTTCGGAGGGCACGGTAAGCTGCAGGGTACCTGTTGTTATACCTGATCGGAGGCCCTTTGGGCGGTTTGACAACATCCGACACGGGTTAGCCACTAACCCGTATCTCCATCAATCAGCATTTTAGCAGTGTGATCCACAACTATAGCTAGAGCTGTAGTCAGAGTGCAATCTTTCTTTAACTTTGACTGAGATGTCAGGAAGTAGAGCCGAGTTGAGTGCATGCCAATTTTCTCTTACAGACGACGTCAAAGCTAAGAACCTACTAAGTGTAATTCGTGTGTTCTTGACGAATTATATCTTCAATAGACAGGTGGGTCCTCATAACTACTAGCGCCCTCTTAGAGGAAGTATTTTTAAAATTGTAAATTCGGCTCTTATTTCCACAGATTAGCGGTTTCAAACAACTAAAAAAACAGAAAAACTCTTCCGTTTTTTTTTAATTTTCTTTAAATTGTACTTTTTTTTTAATTTTTAACCTACCTACCTACCTACTTATCATAATTCTTTAAAACGTATATAAAACGAAATAAATCGCGCCCTACAGAGATTAATAAACGTGTTACAATACGAACATTATCAGTTTCTGAAATAAGAAGTCTTTTAGGTGTTGGCATTCCAGCTCACACAAAAATAGTCTCACGTAGGCGGCGACTAACACCTTTACCTCTCGGTATAATTTAGTAAACTGAAAACAGCCGGCGCGATTGCGTTCGTCGAAAAACAATTTTACTATTACTGTCCTACTTAAATAAGACACTACGAGTATGTAAGATTAGAATAATACTTCATCACATTAACTGAGGAGAGGTACTATACCAAGTAGATACAGATTTTTTTTATATTGCCGTTCTTATTACTCGCTCGAAGTAAAATTATGATGAAATCAAGATGTCGAAAAGCATAATATATCTACAATATCAATTGAAAAGAAAAGACGACGTTATTTAATCTGTCGAAAACATCGAACACTATTAACGTTGAAAACGAAATGGGAACGGAATTCTAAATGTGGCTGTAAGTAGGTATCTAGTCACTTTATTTTATTATTCTAAACGAAATGACGAAAAACAAACTATGACGTCTGTAGATAGCACACCATTTTATCACAAGAAGCGAAATAATGATGAAACTCGCAATTTCGAAAAAAGGACTCAATCCCTCGAAACGACATAACAGGCACACTATGAACGACTAATAAATAATTTCAATCATTCACATATTTTTAATCAGATTGCATGATACGTAGTTATATACAGTCTTACTAATTTTTAAATAGCTACATCATAATGTTTATGTACGGGTACAAAGCCTAAAATAAGCGATATGAGATGGTATCACCTTTCCTTATCACATTTAAACATTTAAGATAGTTGTTTGTTTTTTCGTACTACTTACACTTTTCTAATGGATATCGTATTTATTAAAAAACGATATTATTTTAGAAAAATTAGGCCTATTACTTCACGATTCAAAAAAAATAAGGCAAATTGGCAGTTATAAACCCATAAATATCTCCACCAATCCGCATTGGAGCAGCATGGTGGAGTATGCTCCAGGCCTTCCTCAGTTGTGGTAAGAGACCCGTGCCCAGCAGTGGGACATAAAAAAGGGTTGAAGGCAGGCAAACCCATAAAGGAGTCGTTAGTCAAAAGGGACCACTCGGAAAACGGTCCGCGGTACCTTTTTGCCCATTGGTTTTCTTTTTGAAATCATGGGATATCATGGGAGTGATACCGGGTAATGTAGGACTCTTATCGCACTTAAATCCCATCGGTAGCCTGCCTCAGCGCATTGGGAGGACTCCAGGATGTCCAGGGGAAAGCACCGGTGTCCTTCCTGCGCAGCGCACGCTAGGCCTCATTCCGACTAGTACCTGTACTAGTTAGTAAGATATCTTTATATAATTCGTCGGATATATTTATACGATCTGGTGCCAACCGACGAGCCTAGCAATTAATATTTCTGTACCGAGGGATATAGGACATGTTCGTATGATTACATTTGTTGCGTATTATTATGTCAAACATATACTGCTTGGTAATGCCAAACGTGCCATCAGATAGACAAGTATATAAATTGGTTGCTTTGATTAAGTAGATTGAGAATGATTAAAGTTATATAAGAGATCAAACGTTTGAACAGGTACTTAGAATTCCATACGCAAGGGACGATTGAAATTCAAATTAAATAATACAGTTTACTTATAAACATAAAAATAAACATCCCATATTTAAAGATAGCAAGTATTAACAGTTCCTTTATATGAATCTTATTTAAGTATTTAGTTAACAATTTGTGAAAACTAATAAACTTAAAAATAACAGGGATTATTAATTATTATAACAAGTTATTGCTTGCTAATTTTAAGAGATATGCATTATTAGTTTAAAATAATCAGTCATTAGATTCGATCTGGGATGATGGTGAGATTTTAAGGACTCCAGCGTTCTGAGGAATACTGGGCAGACAAATGCTTTATCCGTTAATATAGCCGCCGTAAAATCAGTCCCGGTTTGATGGGATGAAGTACTTTACAATAAATTTTCAGCTGTTGAACTCTAAACCTAAAACAACAGCTAGAGTGGACTGCGGAAGTAGCGGACCATCGTACAATTTGTGTCGTGAAGCAATTGTTTTAGTCTGAAGGGTGTGTATAATTTAGCACACAATGTACTCTGTTATGTACTCATCGCGCGTGGATCTTGGCAGCAGTAGCAGTCCTAGAATTTTTGTTTGGGATTGTTTTCATAAGAGTCCATACTTACATTATACTATCCTTATGTAGGAAAATACCTTCAAAGAAGGAAT
Organism: Noctuana lactifera; assembly: GCA_018231305.1. Classification (NCBI taxonomy): domain Eukaryota; kingdom Metazoa; phylum Arthropoda; class Insecta; order Lepidoptera; family Hesperiidae; genus Noctuana; species Noctuana lactifera. The sequence continues at coordinate 1,698 of DWAV01002642.1, read as the reverse complement.
AATTATTGATATGAGACTTCAAAAGTTATTATAATAATAAATTACAAAGGATGGAATAAGGAGTAGTTAAATATAATTGAACTGGTAATAAATACGAGCTATTGGATTATATTTAGGAGCATTTGGAGAATTTTTACGAATTACGTAACTAATACTGAGTTAGGTTGACTTAATGTCAACTATTAAACATGTTTGATTTTAATACGATAACGGTTATTTTAGCTAATTAAGTGCTTCAAATCTACTTCCACGATAAATATTAAGTTACTCATATATACTCGTACCTACACTCTTAAATACATTACCAAATCATATCACAGCTACTCATAGTCCTCGCGCGCTATAAAATTTATTTTGATCTTTATGTCCGAAACAGTCATAAAGGAGTCACTGAGCGCGTTGCCAACATTGCCAACAATCCAAGTTATTTATGTGGCGTAAAAATACGGACATTACATTGTTGAATTCATGTTTCAGTTTTTAATTGTGTGTCATAATGGAATGTTGTCGCAAAGTAAGAATAACGGATGATAATAATAATAATAATAGTTCTCGATGCAGTTCAATTTGCGTTATCTTCTATTGAGGCTTGCAGTACTTTTAATACGTTAATTGTGAAATTTGATCATCTATTCGCTGAGTTAAATTGAATTAAACCTTATGAAATTGTTACACTGCAATTAACAATTTCTGAATATATGCGCGAACAAAAATATCCACACATAAATACATACAAACATACTTTCATATTATGTATATCCTTCAAATGAAATCCTCTTTATAAAACTTCTTGGTAAAAGATCTTGGTAAACGGTTTATTACTACGAGTAGCACTTAATCAGCATTGCATAATTGTTACACTAATTTCTAATGAGCATTTTAAGTAAAATGATATTGACACACTTGTTGATAGCAAGCGCTCAAACTATAAACAAAATAAAAATATCTGTAAGCAAAGATTTTCGTGGTATCAGTTTGTAAAAGCGTGTATAATTATAAAATTATGAATAAGAGATCCTACCTATTTCTGAGTCAAAGCTGATTCACCTCTAACGTGGATCCACCCACAATCCACTCACAAGATTTCTTCCTCAGTTCTCTGCCAATCGTTAAATTATCAGTGCACCTTCCTGACCTAATTTCCGTTTTAAAATATTTGTTGTATATTATTATTTATTGTATTTTATATTAGACATCTTACAGCTATGTCCTATATTTGTAGGTATTTAAATCTTTATAAATGTTAATAAGAGATATAAAATATAGCCAGACGCATTTAGTCACGCTAGAGGAGTCCATAAGCAAATTAAAATTAATAGCTTTAGTCTTTTAAATTTGAATAATCTGAAATGAAATATTAAAACGCATTCTTTATATGTAACGTTAAGTACTCGTACCTACCCAATGAGTTTTCATAAGTCGGTTGATTTGACTTTTAATGATGACTAAGCGGATTATGCATAGAGATTCTTGTAAAAACTTGAAAATCTTTTATTACAGTCCTTGACATGAGTAAGAGTCTAAATAAACTTGAGTCTAACAAGACACACCCAATGATTCTAGCTTTATACCTTGGATGTAACACATTTAATCTTTCACTGCTAGGAGTGGATTTCTTTTCTATGTTTGGTGAAAGCCTGGATCATATATTAGAATACGACAATTCTAATGATAGTCAATATCTTCGTAGTGTTAGTG
>DWAV01002641.1:0-10839 GCA_018231305.1 Noctuana lactifera | reverse complement strand
CGTGACGAGAGCTTGCTTTTAACACGTGATGATTGATCAGTCGCTATCGCCTTAGAAGGTACATTCTAGCTAATATTTGGTCATGAATTGCTAATTTGTAATTATATAATAATAATATGTTACTGATAATCTGGATAGTTCTATAACTATCCAGATTATCAGTAACAGTAACTCTATGAGTTGGATCAATCGGTTAATGGGCTTTTAACTTTTGCTTTTCTGGCTGGTGCATTATCGAGTGTTAGGTTTAGTGTAAATTAGAATAAGTATTCTAGAACAAAGCCATCTATAAAAACCAGTGAAGTGAGAACTGCTTGTTTGAGCAAGCGTCATTGATGGATGTGTTATGTTGATGGTTGAATGAAATGAAGAAAGAATTTAAGAAATCAAATTGTATTTTTAAATTAATGTAGGAACATTAATTTAAAAATACAATTTAATTTGGCCTATTTTGTTTTTAACTCAAGTTAGTAACGTATTTTAGAAAGAAGAGAACTGAGCGTGCTCCCTTTTTAAGATTTTCGGTGTCTTTATTCTTTGAAATAATTGATGTAATTAAAGCTTTCTTGCGGCAACGAAAACCTAGCCCTCATTTATCACGACGTAACGCAATAAAAACAGCAATTCAGAAGTAATCTTGATAATCAAATGTAATGCTTTACACATTTCACTGCTTCTAATGTTGAACCAATTTCAGCGGCACATAAAGATGAAAATACGACATAAATGTCAATAAATCTGGTCAATAGCCATTATACGACGTTGTTAGGGTGCGAAAATATGAAAGTGGGGGGACTTCACGACACTTTGATTTAGGGCTCACAATCGCACCACGACAATGAAATGGAAGTGACTTAGCCAATTTCTTCATTAACTTACACCTTTAACTGGTAGAATTAATTGTGGAAAAAAGGTAAATAACAGACAGGAAAGTGATAGAGCTAATAAATTTCGACAGGGGCGGTACCACCGCTGCCATAACCCGCCGTCAGGCGAGTCTTGTGGCAAGTACTTTTGTATCGGTGTAGGAACATACTTTATTTGAGGCAACCATCCCAGTCCTCATGAGTAGCAATGTCTCCACGTATGATCTCGGGTAGAACTTCTCTCCTATTTAAGGTCCATGGGTCGCAGTGACTATTTAACATCAGGGGGTCTATGTGCTCGTTTGCTACTCATAAACAACAAATAGCTTAGTTTTGTTTATAAATTTTATTAGTACCTATAATTTTGTCTACTCTGGCCAGGACAAAATAAGATGATTATAAATTTATTTTGATACAGTAACAGACAGTCAGTCCCAGAATGATGTCAGAACGTAGTACACAAACTATAAAACCCCTATCCTTGCCAAGAGAAAAACTATCGTGTACTAGCACAATACACAAATCGAAATAACGCAACGGAAGAAGAAAATAACCATCTGGAACACTCGTGTTTAAGATACTCTAAAAGTTGCATACTCCAAACAACAACACATATGACCGTCGTACATTTACTCGGTATTCCGTTTTGGGCGAGCACAAAGGAAGCTCTCGGAATCAGTGACGTTCAGACGACATAAATTGTGAACGTTTCTAGTAACCTATCACGAGAACGAAATGGTTTTTCTGTACATCTTACGACGGTTTGAGTGCGCTTTAGCTATCGAGAGTCGTCAGCAATAAGCTTTGAGTACATTCAGGTAGGGCTAAGCGAGAAGGATTCTTTACTAAAATGATAAGGACTCGTAGGAAGGATGCGTAGGACTTAATTTGATAGAAGCGTTTGTAAACTACCCAAAATTGACAGTTTGTCGCAGTTAAAATTTGTAAATTACTTCGTACCTACTTACGGAAAATATATTTAATATTGATAAATTATTAAGGAGGTCCATAACTACACTTTGTTCTTCACAAATCTATTATAAATAAATCTATTATATAGTATCGATTATTTAATTCTTAATCAAATCCTAAAATATTAAACAGAAACAATAACAATAAAATTTTAAGTTTCCATCCTTTAAGGCGTTTGAAATTTAAACTATACTTCAATAACAAATTTTAAGTCATAGATACACCAAAATCTATACGATGTCTTTGTCGGTTCCAGCAACTTTACATCTGAGAGTTAGCGAGAGGACACTGGCAACGGGCGGCAGCTGGCAGCCATCCGGCCGAACGTAACTATACATAGCGGCTAACGAAATAGAAAATACCATTATTCTTTCCTCAAGACAAGGAGGCGTTCGAGCGATGTTATTTACAACCAGATTTGTTTGTCCTCTCTTGGACGACGTTGAATATAATCTGTGGAAATTGTTTTGTCTTGCTGTTACCCTTTTTTTTCTTATTGATTATTTCGTTATTTGATCACACTTAGATTAACAAGACGTTATCCGGTCAGAATGTTTTTAGAAACAAAATGTAAGTTAAAATGTTACCATTATGACCCTAATTACTTAGGTAATTAGTTTGGGTTGACTTTCCGATGTAGGTACCTAATAAACATTAAAGCAAACCAATTATTCTCAAAGTGATATTTTAGAACACCCATTGCGTTATATATAAGAACTTAATACCTCTGAACATATTATACCAATACGAAGGGATATTTGAAACCGTTGAATAAAAGCTAAGAATATTCGTTGGGAGTAAGGCTAAGACGAATGGTAGCTGTAATGAAATTAGAAATTCGATCAATGTTAGGAATATGCGTAAACGTATTCAATTGGGAGACGTCAATCAATTTCAAGATGATGTCTTTAGCGGTAATAAAAAGAGGCAATATTCGAGAATCCAATTTATCGGGTACGATAAAATGAGAAAGAATCTATAAGTGAGATATTTCATGTCCAGATGCTCGTTTCACTAGTCTATAGCAATCTTGGGACATTCAAATTGATGGTAAGGGTACGTTTCACCATTAGAGGGGGTCTTATTAATTCCCCTTTCGACAGGCCGACCGAGGAGGCCATAAATTCACCTCAACCAAAGGGATGACCAATTTCAGAACATTTACGAGCCACAAATTACGCGACCGCTGAAATATACTGGGCTCGGATCGGCAAAGAACGAAGGGCAAGTGAGACGAGGAAAAGCCCAAATGTTAATTTAATGTTGAGAGCTACTGAAAATGGCTTCAGTTTTAAAGATCGGGGAAATATTACCCGCTATCCGCCAAAAGGTCCTGATACTAATTTTATGCAGGGTAAATGAGCCGAAAGCCGCGCGACCAATCGATATTCATTTGAGTATGTACTTACAAGTTATTCCGTTCGTTGGAAACGGAAAATATCATGATAATTAGATGCGTACAAAAAGGATCCGTTTTTATATAGATCGTTATATCCTCTTTGGATATCTGTCGTCTTCCATTTAACTAAAATACTCCTTAGATAAAACATAAAGTAATGAATTGATAAATGTAATGGCTCTTAAGTAGGTATATGCGACACAAACTTTTCGTGTTTTTTATAATTACCATAAAAATAAAATGCCTATATCCAATCAAAGCATGATTCGCAAGTAGATTTCTATTAGTAACTATTACTACTTACTATGATATAACCATTACAAATAATTCCTTTGTTTTATTTTTCTCAGTATTGTAACAAAGGACAAACAAGTAATGAAGTGTTGTTGACAAATATATTGCCATTACCATCCATAGCGCTGTATAAATAAGCTGCTAAAAAGAGAAAACAAAGCGTTAGCAAGTTTGCTTATAATGCTTGTTTTATTTGTTCGAGCCAATATATCTGAGGCAGCTCGGCAACGGCGTGCTAGCTAACTGTTTTATCACTTTATTGCATGAGATCGCATAAACTCGCGAGCGTCCTAGTAAAACGCTACTCTATAGCGACGTTTTGAATTATTGTAGGCCTATATGGGGTTGAATGTGATAAGTTTCTTCTATATCTTCTTAATCTGTATATCACTAACATAATATATACTCACTCATAGATTCGTATAAAAACTTAGATAAAGTATCAGTCTTTCTTCGACCTAATATGCAAGTGTATTGTATAACGTCGCTCTTATATTTAATACAGTTTATTTAGTACTTAAGTATTTAATAAATCTTCAACCCATCACTGTCTCAGTGCTGCCCGTACCCACTCTCGTCTCAAAATTTGAGAATGTATGGCTATAGTCCTTTACACTTTACACTTTCCTTTCGAAAACGTTACGGAGAACTCAGGCGATTAAATTTTTTCAAGATGTTTTCCTACGTCATAAAGCAAGTAATCATTTTTTTTAATACGATCAATATTTTAGAAAATTAGGAATAGGAAGGAACGGTATTTCGAAATTGAACCAATAGATTTATCATTTGCCACAAGTAGGTATATAAAAGTAGATGCTCTCATATTCATAATGATATGGTGGCAGGAATTGGCATGGTATGGCAATATGGGAGGAACGTAATAGTTTGAAGGAATTTCAAGTCTTGGCTTCTGAACAAAAATCGGGCCCGTAAAAATCCCACTTTATGAAAAAATCTAATATGCGTTTAAAAATAAGTATTAAAGAATTTGAGTAGGTACCTTTTTGGTACAGGGGCTAGTGAAATGAGACCAATCCAGTATAAAAATATGCTCCTATCGGGTGTACACGCTCTTCGTCGTTAATACGAGTAGATACACTTTAGTAGTTACGTTTTACTTAAACTGATTGAACAAACATCAAAGAATAGCAAAGTTAGAACTTAAACTAAGTAAAAGGATGTTACTATTTAAGTTAGGTACAATTTATCTAACTTTTAGAAACACTTTTTTACATACAATGGGCGTGTGTCTTCCATTAATTCTAAGGTTTGTTATTTGAATAATATACAATAAAACAGAGTATGGTTTACAAGTGACCTTGTGGGATAATATAAAATAAATTATGATTCTATGTGGAGACGCAAATCTTCTTTTAGAACCGAATTCGTTTGATGAGACTAAGAGATTCTACCAGAAATATTATTTTATCTGTTATCTTTACTTTTCTTCTTTGTATTATCTTAAAAGCCAAAGTACACACAGCTTAAATATTAATCACTCTAGATAGGGTATCTCAAATATTCTCTTCAAAGAAAATTTTAATTAAACGGAACGAATTCTTTTAGAAAATCACTTATCCTTGATTGAAGAGTAAATGATTCCTTCGAGCCAGATGGGCACTAAAATCGAAGATTGTACCTAACTGCTAAAACATTAAATTATATAAACCCCACAGACAAAGAGGCTTCAGTATTGTATCTAACGATTTTTATAGTATTCCATAGGTAAATATTCTATATTCCTGTAATATTCCGGATTATTTACTTACCAGAATAAATATTCTTTATCCCGGTAAGTAAAGATTCTTTTTTTTAATTATAAATAATTGTTCTCTATTGACCTCCTCCTATGTGCAAAATTGATAACGCGCTTAAGTGGATTTCAGTTTCTTTATACATTTGTATGTTGGTCCAGGTATACCTACAAAAATTCCACCTTATGTTGCCTTCTATCGGTATTAATAAAATCGGAATATAGGTAGGTACTCGTAGTGTATTAAAACAAATTTGAGGATATAAGACATACCATAATATAATGTTTGTATGTAAATTCAGTCAACTTTTCGGGATGTATTTGTAAATTATCGTGGATCATGAGAAGTAGAAGTCGTCGTATAATAGCGGAAGAAAAAAGACATTTTTATCCTATTTTTACATTCACAAAAAAAACCCAAAATAAACATTTGATAACCGAAAACAATTAATATCGGAATGAAAATAAACTTATGTTAGACAAACAGGTGCTGAATATTTTATAGGAAAACCTGAGGTAAACAAGAAGTTTATCAAAATTAGGGCCCGTAGAAAACAAATTCGTGTGAAATATTACTCAATTTCGTTTTTTCGCCGCGCGGTATTTATAGACGCAATGTTTTGCTTACTTTGCATGAGGCAAAAGCCATTAACTTTATAGAATTAAAGTGGTTTAATATCATTGAATAATTCAAAACTTTCGCTGGATAAAATCGTAACATTATTCATAAGCCAAATTAATCCTATCATAACGTTTTGTGTCATTTATTATTCTCGCATTTTTACGAAACATTTCGTCTTTTAAATCCTGTAATTTAATTAGGTTTTGGAATTTTGAAATCGGTCGGTTTGTTGGTTACAGTGCGAAATAGGTATAATAAAAGTACACAATTATTTTAAGTAAAAAGTAACATTAAAATGTCACAATAAGTTCCAAAAAAATGTTAAATTTTTTGGCACAGATGCCATAATTGTCTGTAAGATAGTTAATGTTATTTTATAAAATAAATTGTTTAACTAAGTTAATAATGGTTTATTAAAGTAAGGATTTAGAAGAAACTAGGAAGAAACTACCGCTTATTTATTCCTTAGCAATTAAAAATTGGATTGCCCCATCTTCTTTTCAAGTAACATTTTTGTAAAAACAAAACTCCCTTATGTCTCTTTAATTTGCTCTTAACACCTATGCGAAACCATTTCCAAGTTGGGTAGGACGTGAATCAGACCCGTAGTGTCTCGGAGTGGCCACGACCGAAAATTACATTTAATTACGCGTCGTTTGAAACAGACTGGACCCCTCAGGACTGTTTTAAATGATTCTTTTATTACCCTAGTGCCAAGAAATACTGTAAACACAGCGACGAATTTTCAAATACGTTCCAGGAATAATGTGCGTGAGCTGAATTCGTTAAAAGAAACACAAATGCGTACATATTAGTATACCTAATCAGTACTTTAAGTCTACGACGTAAATACTAGATAAATCTACGGCCCGTATTAATATACTCAGATAGGACTTTTCTCATCATCAACGCAACATCAGGTGTTCATTTGCTACTCATAAACGATAAAAAATATGTTATCTCAACCTATTCCAAACATGGTAAATTGAAACTTGGTAACTTTACTTTCTTCTCGTAAGCAAAAGCCCTTACATTAATAATTTCACGTACGGCAGCTAGGCTCGGCGAATAGTAGGCAAATAAATTAATGAACAAAATTGTAATCCTAAGCAATCCGAACCGAATACAAATACCTACTTGTTACGTAACTGTACATTTTACGTGCCCAATCTATAGACAACAACTCAATCGCATTACCCATGACTGTGTTATTACTATGCGTCGACGTGTACCTTCGGTTTGTTTGTCTAGGTTTAGCATAAGTGAATCATACGCTCTTGCGATAACTTTAGTTTGTGTTCGATATTGTAGCGGGCTGGGAGAGATGCTTTATATTTACGGTCTTAAGACAAGGTTGTTCGCGTGACTGTGTCTAAGTTTATTTTGTTATTAAAAGAATAATTCATAAACCTGACTTACAAATAAGATGTCCACAACGTTCTCATGAAAGGCATGTGAAGTCCACCAACCCTCACTGGGCCAGCTGAGGACTATAGTCTAAACCCTCTTAAATTTGAAGGTAGTAGTTTCTGGCCATGGAAGATCCATGGCCAGAAACGGCATCAAAATGACCTAATGATAAGGATGATGATATAAACAAAGTAAAATTTAAACTATACCTACAATAATAATATAGTAGTTTTAAGTAAAGATTACTAAGTACTACATTTGTCTTGGAACATTATATACAACATCCAAAACATAAGATACGGTTCGCAAAATACAAACAATCTGTAGGAAAACTCTGCGATTAGTCATCTGATCAAACTTTCTGGCCACGACTTCAAAACAATCAAGACGTTCAAGGGATACGAATTGGATTAGGAGAATTGGATTACTAGTTAGTGCTTAGTGTATTGAGTCGAGACAGATTTTTCTCGTACCAAAGCGTACGTACCAACTGAGTTATAAGTTGAAGTTTACAGTTCGTAACAAGCTTACTTTCCATAAAGTTATATGAAGTCAAAATATGATGTTGCCTGGATGTAACAAGAACATAAAGGAATATCCATTTTATCTGGCAGCTTTCAAGCCTGAAGCAAAAACCCTTCAATCTCGAAGTCTCTGGAATACGATCTCTCATAACTTTACTACGACGCCAATGCTTGTTTTTGTATAGTAAAAATACCAAATATTTTCCGGGCGTAAGCAGTAATCTATAATGTTATACCTACATCTTACCTTAGAATGCGACTCCTCCTGGCGAATGTTCCTCAGAGAGTCGTAGAGTATACAAAGAGGTACGACCATAATAGCCGGCTCTTTGCACAGAGTGGCAGCAGTGGCAAACAGAAGCGTCCCCGCTAATGTAATCCATTGTAAAAGTTCACCGGCATCTTCACTAGCACTGCCATTGCACTGACACTTACTCGGTTTCACCGTCCCGGATTCCACTTCACAAGCATTCAGAATTTTCAACGGTCCATATTTACCCGCCTTAAGTAGCCTACGAAAGTTTAACACTATTTGTTGCACTAGTCCGTGGCAACTTAAACGAAAAATTTGATCGTTGCCCGGCAATTGACTGCGCAAGATGTTGTTCTTCACGATATGTCGGCACTGCCTTCTCTGGCTTTCGTTTCTTAGCCGTATATGTTCGTGGTAGAGTAAGAAACTGAGAAGAAAAAAGTTACAGGCCGCTAAATCCGCTCGTCCAACGACTCCAGCCACCGCTTCCGTGTGTATTGGGTGTGCGGCGAAAGTCAAACCGGCGACTAAAGATCCAATTGTTCTACAATTAGTGGGCAACAAGCGCCGAGCTGTTGTTACCACCAGTGCCGTCGCAACGGAGTGAAATACCACGTTTAAAAAGTGATAACTCCATGGCTTAAATCCACTCAAGGCGTAGTTTAGCCGATATGTAGCGACACACAATGGCCTATACGAGCCGTGCGAACCGGGGTCTGTGAGCGGTGTTCCCCAGAAATCGTTTTCAAATAACGCCTTTATCGGAGTGTGCCCGATGACGTCCGGGTTGGAGAGAATCGCCCGTCTGCAAAACAAAATCACAACGTTAGCTCACGCCATTGCAATTTGCACGAAACGATTGGAAAAGTCATTCGTCGGCATTTTCGTAGTTATCATTACAGATAGGAATGCTTCGGTATTGTAAATTTTTTGTATCGTAAAGGAGTACAAAAAATTAAAACCAACTTAAAGTAACAAAATATTAAGTAATTTATAATGTTGTAGACTTCAACAATTCATTTCTCCATTTCCCCGTCTATATACCTAACGTATGCATAACAAAAAAAGAAACATACAGACAAATTCAGAACATCCTCCTTTTTTTAAGCCGGCTAAATACAGAAATAATTTACTTAGGTAACTTGGTACCTACAGCAAACCAACGGTCTTAAAAATACACCGCCCACAACAAAATGTTTTTGAACGAATATCCTGCTCGATATTCCATATTTTTAAATTGCATTCAAAATTAACCAGACTTTTTCATCCACATTTACTTTACATCAATTTACATTAAGAGGGTTTAAAAAGGTGAATTTAACCTCTGGTCCGTTTTTAATAAAATAAAAATTTTCCTGCTCGAGAATTTTTGCTTACATTTCGGCTGGATATAATATTATATCGGGTAGGTAATAATAATATTACGGTAACAAAAAATATCACCAAAATTCATGATGTAAGATTTTATATTTTTCGTAATAATATACGAGTATTATTCGACCTCTATTGTCTCCTCTCTTTTTATATTATTGTCTTATTAGCTTATTACTGTACTCTAGATGACGATGTCACTAGTACATTCATTTGTTTTTTAATTAGTTAATGTTATTTCAGTTTACTGTGATTTTAATTAACGGTAACACATCGCAACCAAAAACTGTACTGTATTATGTTTGACGAATGGACCATCCACGTTGTTCGCCGCGCGGGATGACGCGATGTGGTAATGTAAGGAAGGACCGTAGTTTTATAGAAAACATAAATCTTCTAAAAACATTATAGTGAATTTTAGTAGAATAGGTCAATTCTTACAACCGTAAGAACTGTCTAGCGAAACTAAAAAAATTTTAGCGCATACCTACACATTAACATTAACCTCAAGTAGTCAAACTCCTACCTAGAATCAAATGATCCTAAAGGCACCGTTCTACTATTATAAACTATATTATTATTTGCTACTAAAAAAAAATTTACCTACGTATCTACTTTTTTTACAAGTAAAGAAATTTTAATTGTACTTAGTCGAAAAAGCAAGATCGCATAATTACTAAACGAGTAAAGATATTAGACCCTAAAAGTAGCAACGCACTTTCAAAGGAGCCTCGACCGCATAAGAACTTAATTAAGTTTGAGGTGTTTGCATGTTAACGAACCTCAGTGACCGGTCAACATCAAACGGACTTACTTTACACCTTAAAATAATGCAATATAAATACAAGAAGCCAATATAACATAAATAGGTCATATGAGATTAGATAAATGTTGGCACTATTGTAATGTCATATTAAGAAGAACAAGTTGTAGAATCTGTGGAAACTCTCTGGTAATCTAATTAATAATAACTACATAACTAATTTGCTAGAGGGTAACCAAAACAAAACCCTTTTATGATTATACAACAATAAACAAACAAACTGTAATGAACTTAGCTGATTTTTTTTATACGTAGGTACCTACCTCTCGTAATAAAGATAGCGTTTTCACACACGATGTCCTCAATCAAGAGTGCATACTACTGGCAAAGTTACGATCAAATTAAGCACCGGGCTTTGTTACTTTGTGATCAATTACTTCGTTTAGCTCCAGCAACGTGCAAATTCGATTAGAGCGGATTATTAAAATGAAGTTTAAACGGACTTAATTGCGGGAAATAGTGTTACAAAATCGATATTGCCTTCAACCCTTTTTATGTCCCACTGCTGGGCACGGGTCTCTCCCCACAACCGAGGAAGGCCTGGAGCATACT
>DWAV01002640.1:0-10840 GCA_018231305.1 Noctuana lactifera | reverse complement strand
CGTGAAAACCCTGGATGGAGTATGGAACTTTAGAAAATCACCAACAGATCCCGAATTCGGTTATAGAAACGGCTGGTACGAACAGGATCTTGAAAGAGTAAGTGCAAGTATAGTAGAGTAATTTGTATTACGTGTATAGTTAGCAATAGGGTGGACACTGGTGAGAAAAAATGTATGCGCATTTCCGTGCTTCGAGTTGTTCGGATAGCTCGTGAAGCTGTATTGAATTGAAAGTCATTAGCACTAATCTGTTAAACTGTGTTTAAGACTTTCTAGGCGGTTTCGATACCCGTTGGCCACCGAAGAAGACGTAGGGAGCTTCACCTGACCTCCCAGCGGCAATAGTTGACAAACGAACATGCAGGTCACAATGCTATCAATAGGCATCCATATTGTACGAGTATACATGGATTGCTTCTCCTGAGAACTAAGATGTCGCTTTATATTAGGCAGTATTAGTCTTTACTCGATCCGCAAACTCTATCGCCTGTAGTAGCTAAGCTAAGCTAAGTAATAAGTAAGTAAGTAAGTAAGTAAGTAAGTAAGTAAGTAAGTAGTAAGTGTAATAGCTAAGTAGTAAAAGAAAAATTAAAGGTAATATTATTTTAGACAGGCCCAGTTATCCCCATGCCGGTACCGTCTTCCTACAATGACGTGACGGAAGATGCGTCGTTGCGGGACCACGTGGGGCTGGTGTGGTACGACCGGCGGTTCTACGTGTCGCCGCTGTGGGCCCAGGCTGAACAGCGTGTCTGGTTGCGATTCAGCAGCGTCCACTACGCTTCACAAGTGGTAATTTTTCAGAATTTCTATTGTCAGTGGCTGATCGTATTTACCATATTATAGGTATATGTATCTGGTTGTGGAAAAAATAATAGAACTTTAATAAATACGAGTATGTATTGTATGAATATCTAACGAAGCAATGAGTATTTAATTGTAAATTACACATCGAGATCTTCGTTTTTATAGGAAAGTTTGAGCAGGATATAGGTACACATACGAAAAAACAAAATATTTAAATAATGTAGGTACATGTTTTATGGGAATCCCCGCAATAAATTGTAGATTGTTCTCTTTTAATACTTGAAATGCAAACATTTTTGTAGTTCGTAAGTTATAGATAAATATTGAATTAAGTTGTGGTTATTACTTGCTTACCTACAGGTAAGGTAAAAATACAAGGAAACTGCTTCAAAGCGTTACGTAAAAAACAACAGACCGCAAGCTTTGAAAAAGCCTTCATAATGAAAAACCTCATAATCGTAGATATTATGTGTAATCTGTACGTAAATAAATAATGTAACTCGTACCTACTTCCCAAATTATATTAGAAAGCTAACATTCACTAAAAGCGCTATTCTATTAAGGATTATGAAAGAACGTACGTGCTTTATTAAACATAAACATATTTCAGTGGTAATAATTTTACCGTATCTTCGAGTATACTACTAATAATATAAAGCTGAAGAGTTGGTTTGTTTGATTGTTTGTTTGAACGCGCTAATCTCAGGAACTACTGGACCGATTTACAAAATTCTTTTAGTGTAAGATACTCCATTTATCGAGGAAGGCTATAGGCTATCAAGCTTTACGTTGAAACCGGGGGACACAGTAAGTTTTAAAATTTAATATAAGCGTATTGAAGTAAAAATTTGTTTATCGTGGAGGGCATCGGCAGGTCGAGCAAAACCGCCTCCGTAAGCAATAATGTACCATAGGCGGGTTCTTTTGCAGCCCTAATCTATCACGCTGGCCAAGTGCGTACAGCATGTGAAGTAAGCAGTTTTGAGAACTTTTATGGAGAACTCTCAGGTTGTGTCATGACATTCTCCTTCAGTGGCAGCAAAGGACATTTAATTTCTTGCACATAACTTAGAACCTGGTTCTCCCACATAAGAGGCCTATGAGTCTTAACCATTGGGCTGTCACCGCCGCTATTGATGACTATAAGATAAATACTAAAAGATAAATCTGTGCAAAAGGACTACGAGAGTAAGAAATTGATTATACATGTTACGTTACTATTTATCAATACACAAAATACCTTCGACTGATAGCCAGGTACCTACTATAGGTACGTTCAATCACTCTAAATGAACTATCCTGTTCAGACTGCTCCAGGCAGACGCATTTATTGTGAGTACATACAAACATTACAAACACTGAATCCAATCGCTTTAGCTTAAAGAAACTACGTGTTAGTGTTGCCACGTGAACTGTTTCTCACGGGATTTCTTACTTATGCAATAGTTAAGTGTTGCGTTACAAATAGTTACAACAAAAAACATTTCTTCACAAGTGCATCTACGCACGTCTTAATACAAAAGTGTCAGGTATTATCGATAAGGAAATGTTGCCTTGATAGAGGCACTTTTTTGTAAAGAGATTAAATTAGAAAAGAATATATCTGAGCATCTACATAATTATGCCTCTGTCAGAAGAGATGCTGTTTTATAATAAGCACGTTATTTGAGAAAGAGGTTGGTGCGGGAATCGTACTCAGAACCACTGGAATGGTAAGCCAAAATTTAACCGCTAAGTAGGCGGCTATTCCTGAGAGACCTCTCCAATCGGAATTATCTATCTCTTTATTATTGACCTGGCAACACTAAAGGCAATTTGTAGTAGAGGTGTACTATATGCCATTCAGCTGTCGCTATGCAATTGGTGGGTAATTGAACAATTTGCCGGGCAAGACCGGTCGTGTCGCCCGACGCTGATTTAAATGAGATGATCCCAGTTGACCCGGTTAAATTCTGCTCTTAGTGCTTTACCGGGAAGAAACCAACTTTTTATCTAAACAGAAACAGAAATTCAAGTAATAAACTTTTTGTCTGTCTAAGAGTTAGTGTGATTTAAAGATTTATTGAATACTAGCTGTGCCGCGCGGTTTCACCCGCGTTAAGAATAGTAGCGTAGGTAATGCATGAATGTAGCTATCATATAGAAAAAGAATTTTTCAAATCGGTCCTGTAATTTCGGAGCCTATTCAATACAAACAAACAAACAATCAAATCTTTCTACTTTATAATATTAGTATAGATAACACATTATTTATGCATCGAAATAAGTATTAGTTAAAAAACTGTATTACTAGAGAAGCTGTTCCAATAAACATGCTAGGATGATCTCTCGATGACTAACACATTAACTATTTAGGTACGAAGCAGATATGACCTAAATAATATTTGCATACATTTTTGAAGTTATTAAACAGGTGTTTTTAAAATGAGATATAACTATAAATGGTGTATGGTAGCTCGTTGGTAGGAAATTGGTAATATAGTTCAATTAAACGAGGTCAATGAATCTCGCCCTGCAGCTTCTTCTGTAATTGGGTTTGGAGTCTGAACAATTAAACTCTTGAAACGTCATGGGCGCAAATTTTGTAAGTTGTTCCCTAACTTATAAAAGACAAAGGTAACTAATCTATTTATCCTTTAATCGTATCTAGACGTATTGTATTGAAAGACATAAAGACACAAAGTATATAAATATTATGAAGTACCTACCTACATAAGCGTCCCATAAGAATAGTTTTTTCAAACTCAAACTCAAAATTTTTACCTGACCTACCTAACTTTCCTCCACTCGTACTTTTTCGACTTAACCATGTTTAAGACAAGATCAACTCAACATTACTATGCATTTCTAAAGTATCTACCTACTTGTATTTATCTCATCAACGTTCAGTGACTATGCAATTTATTTACATCGATAGCTGATGATCAATCCGATTGGTGTCAAGAAATTGCAACTAAGTTGCGAAGACCAGTGCATACATCGTTGGTTATTTACGATATAATATAATGTAAGCAATCTCATTCAAGTACGAGACCATAATATTGTCATTATTTATGCAATAGGCAAACTGAGATGAATATTTACATAACAACTTTACGTAGGTGACCATATTTAATTATTTATACAAATATACTATTTTCATTTAATTTTCATTTCATCTTCTTTATTTTCATATCAAAATTTAATGTGTAATGTTAAATTAAATAAGGTATAAACTTATACAGAAATTATAATAACGACCCTGTGTCCGTATTTTTTTTATCCTTTGAAGGTTTGTAGAGTAAACTTAGTACAGACCTACTGGTATATAATAAATATCTTACAAATTGCTTATTGGGAAGGGACAGACCTAGTCATGCTAAAGTGAAGACAGACAAGAACAAAATAATATTTATTTTGCTTTATATTTGGCTTCGGTCTATTTACGTTGCTGTAAAAACTGCTTGTCGGAGTCTGTCGGCATTTGTTAAATATTGACCGTAACCATTAAATCATCAGGGTTCAATATGTACCATAGTGTACAAACACTACAGTTACACAGGTGACAAAAGCAACGAAGTAAATGTCCGGTTCACTATTTATTTTAAATTGTTACTAACCGCGCTACTCCCTTATAAAGTTGTGAAGATATTATGTAACTAATAAATACAATTCTAACAACAGAACTATATATTAATATTAAAATAAACAGCAACAATAAAATCTTTCTTTTTTAATTTTCTTTTTTTTTACTTTTGTTCGATTCGTAACAACAGCAACAATAAAATCTTTCTCTTTTAATTTTCTTTTTTATTTTCTTTTTAATTTTGTTGCTCGATTCTATTAATATTATATTATTCTATTTTCTTTACTTTACGTAGAAATCAGGTAAGAACATTCATACTCATAATACGAGTAGGTATAATACGAACATCACGTTGGAAAAAACCATTTAAAATTGCATAAGTTTTTAGCTGTTCGATTAGCTCTGATAAGAAAGTAGCTTAGCTATATTCACTTAACCGATAGCAAAGGTTATGTTGACTTTAGACGCATGTATTATACTAACCCGTTCATAGCAGGGTGTCAATGCTTCAGATAAGACGGTATTGACTTGCAATTTGTAAACACGATAAAGATAGCGTAAATCAACTTACAACTTTTACTTACACCGATAAAAGTAATCATTAAATTAACTACAGTAAAAAGCACTTAAATGTTGGGAAATACTATGTAGATGATATAAGTATAAACCACCTTATATGCCCATTTAATATGTACGCATAATATAATGTCTTTTATACAAAAGTAAATTATGACTCCTGTATCTATAATATTAAAAAGAGGAAATATTTGATTGTTTGTTTGTTTGCATTGAATAGGCTCCGAAACTACTGAACCAATTTGAAAAATTCTTTTTCTATATGATAGCTACATTCATGAGGAAGGTCATAGGCTATCAAGCATTACGCTACTATTCTTAAGGAGGGTGAAACCGCGTGGCACGCACAGCTAGTGGCACACGCCGGCTATTTATATAGTCCGCCGAGAATTGCTTTGAGTGAAGACGATTTTTGAAGTTATGTGCGCGGCGTAATGATCGTCTTAATACTTTTAAACATGCAAGTCTCTTTTACAGTGGGTCAACGGCAAGGCTGTAACGTACCATGAGATCGGCCATCTTCCCTTCGAAGTTGAGATCACGGACTTCCTCAGGTTTAACACAAGCAACCTGCTTACCGTAGTAGTGGACAACACCCTACAGAGTGACACTGTGCCGCAAGGACTTGTTAAAGACATTATTATTGGGTAAGTACTTGATGAGAATTATGACTCCAAAACAGATCCAACGTTAAAGTAATAAAGAAGTAATTTGTCAGTTCTGTTGTAAATAGGTATTAAAATATTTCTTAAACTTTTTAATGTGTAGTTACTATAAGCGCGCAGAACTACCGTTACTTAGCCTTAACAATGTTTTAAATGCTCGTTTTCTGAGATCTCTTAAGTCCCCGAAACACAATCTTTTTTAAAAGTAGCAAATTCAATTTAACTTTTTTTCTTGTCCAGAAACAACAAAATCCGCCAAGAACAATCGTATACATTCGACTTCTTTAACTTCGCGGGCATCCATCGCTCTGTGTTCCTGTACACCACACCGCAAGTCTACATCGATGACGTCATCGTCAATACTGACATACAAGGATTGACCGGTAATGTTAAAGTAAATACTCACATAGGTTACCCAGCCAAGACCAGTCAAGCACCTACTCTACAAGTAGGGGACTCCGCAAATAAATCTGCAACAAAATCTTATTGTAGCAAATATAATCGAATTGACTTCAGCAGTCTAATTAGATAGCTAATTCTATCGAAGTGAGATTATTTTAGAGGAGTTTAGCTCAATAAAGGATAATAGAATTGTCTGAAATAACACCAGGTCTTCGGATTCAAACACCCACCATAACAAGTTCAACTTCATCTGGAAAGTAGGCTAGTGGCTTTCTAAGTTTGATTAACAATTCCAATTTATATTCAAGCATAATGATATAGTGACTCATTCGCCTATTAAACTTGCAGTTGTTAGAGACAAAAGCAAGTTTGTAGTACCTATCACTGATTTACAATTGTCATTAGCCAACCCCGCATACAACATACGCTTGAATCTACAATGAGATTTTCACATTACGATTTGCATTCAATTTGCATGAACAGCACACATTTTATACAAACAAAAATGTGACTGTTATGTGTGAACATTTATAACGGCATATCTAGTGCACAGCTGCAAATGACAATGCAGAGATAATAAGAGTATTATCTGGCCATCGCCACGCCAACAATGAAATGTAACGGTCATTTTAATTCATTGCTGTTAAAAGTGGGTGCTTTCCTATTGTGTTTTTAATTTTTTCATCAGGACCTATATCGTTTTTTTAAAAGAGCTTGCAGGCTTCTTAAGGTCACACGCAACACTAACGCCCACAGAACACTAAACTGCTAACGCCAATCTACACTCAACAGGTTTTGTGGTATACAACGTCACATTCAAGGGTTCACGGGCACACTCGGAATGTATTGTGCAACTGTTTGATAAGAACGAGACGCAAGTGGCCGCATCGCAGGACTGCGCAGGGCTGCTCGAGATCGGCAACGCGAACTTCTGGTGGCCTTACCTCATGCACCCCAACCCAGGGTATCTTTACACGTTTAAGGTAAAACTTTCTAGTAGATTGTAGATGAGAAAACAAAATCTATTATAGTTTCAGCTGTACTCTATCGTTACTTAACTTTTAGTTATCTTTCTTTATACAAATATACATGAATCTATAATGAATGTTTATAGGAGAATTTGCAAGACTCAACAAACTTTATAACCAGCAAATTTACTTTCCAGGCGTCATTAGTTGGCCTCTATGGTGAAGTAATTGACACATACAGCTTGAAGGTAGGCATACGGACAGTGACATGGAGCAATACCACCGTCTACCTCAACGATAAACCCATCTATCTCCGTGGGTTCGGAATGCACGAGGATTCTGATGTGAGTTTGCTTTGTATTTGTCAGGTATTTTGGCAATTACGTCGTTATACAGAAATACAAACATAATATTAAAAGATATACCTATACTAATAGGTAATAAAAAATTACCATGCCCAAGATCAGTTCTTTTAAGTATTTATTGAGGCTTACTTTTAACTAAATTTACTTTAACTTAATTTAATTTAAAGTAGGTACTAAACCTCAATTAGCCTTATTTTATGTTAAATCCGCTATTTGACTTTATGCTTCGCTGATAATTGAATACTGGAATTTTTGAATGAGAGGGTTTTAGAATGTTGGATTTTGGAATTGTTAAATGATTTTTTTTTCCAGCTTCGAGGCAAAGGTTGGGATCCGGTGCTCTGGGTGAAAAACTTCAACCTGATAAAATGGATTGGCGCTAACGCCTTCCGCACCTCGCACTACCCTTATGCAGAGGAAATCTACCAAATGGCTGATGAACAGGGAATTATGATCATTGACGAATGCCCTAGTGTTGATACAGAGTAAGTTTTATGAGTAACACTACATATTATATATTTGTTTAATTTATTAGTTAATTTATTTACCAATCATTCTATGAATGATTTTTACGCCAAGGCTGTCTGCATGAAATTGCTTTGTTTTAGCAATAAGACAACCTTTTGTATACTATGTTCGTTAATCAATTCTTCTGTAATGGAATATTTATAAAGTGTAAAATATGTATAATAAGTATAAAATAAAGTGCTATCAATCTATCTTTCTATGTTTGTATTCGAGTTAATCGGATATACAAAAATGCATTTTACACTTTATCAGACTATCATTATAGATGTATCAGATAAATATTGAGCGTGAATGTCAAGTGCATATAAGTTATGTTTAGTATAATTTGGGACAATTTGAGCCAGACAATTTTAATTCTTAGTGCTGATCTGTATCAACAACCAGAAAGCCAGAAGAAATGCGGATTAATGTTATTAATATGGCATTAAATGAGTTAATGATAAAACCGGATCGAATAAACCGAGATAATAATACTTGAACCGACTATGAAATTTTTGCAGCTATCAGTCAGCAGTCAGCATCAACTTTGACTGTACTTATCATTTATGCAGATATAAACATCGTGTGTTCTAGTATATTCACGGAAATTCTTCTAACGAAACACAAACAGTCACTTACGGAGCTGATCCGCCGCGACAAGAACCACCCCAGCGTTATCATGTGGTCCATATCCAACGAGCCACGATCTGCTAATAGAAACGCTGATGCTTATTTTGGGTAAGAATCTTTGTAAGCTATAATCGTCAATGATTTCCATCAGCTTGAAAATACTTTTGTATTTTTTTTACTGCCGTACTGCACAATATCGTGGACAGATCGTTAAACTTGGCCCAGCCATACCACGATGTATCCAAGTTGCTAGTAGGGCAAATCAACAAAAATGTTGTAATGTGCCATTTAATGTCCTTGCTGTATTTAACATACAAGAAGTAAGGCGAATGCGGGCTTATTAACAAGGTACTACTTTCATATAAATATATTTATGACCATACCCATCTCTCATGACATCAAGATTTGGATCCTTTCCCAGCAGTAAAACAGATCGATGTGACCCTTAAACAACGAAACCTTCATTAAATGGATCAATAAATGGATGCCTACTACTATAACAGTCATCCATTAAAGCCATACATACGATAGCTACGTTCTAAATTAAAATTGGATACAGTTTATGCAACCCATATTCTTGCTACAGCTGAGCACGGATATCTCCACAATTCAGCTTTTATGATCAGATACCAGATCGCAAAGATAATTCATAAAGGTCGTTGCTTGCAAAACAAGCCAAGGCTAAGCTGAAGTAAAAAGAGATGGGTTTTTATTACGGGAAGCGCTATTACCATTTTTATGCCCTAACTGTTTTAATTTCGGATTAGCTATATATAGACTTTTGGCGATTATGATTTGAAACGATGCGATGTTTTTCTTCGTCGTTGCAGCTAATGACAATTAATTACTTAAAACGGACATAAGTTAGAAAATTCATGAGTATGTGTATAACTAATTGGATATTTCCAGTGGTTAATGGAAATTATAAAATGCAAAATATTTCAGGGAAGTTGTCAAACACGTGAAGTCAATGGACCTTTCAAGACCTGTGACTCTAGCGATCGCCCAACACTACAATGTCGATAAATCTGTAAGTTGATAAGCTATTTATAGGCCAAATAATTACAAAGCCAAATTTAATGTTATTACCACGAAGTTAAATATGTTAATTTTTTTTTATTCTTATTGTAACTACAAATAATTCTTCGAAAAAACGTTAGAAACCCTTGATATCGATAAATAAAGGATTAAATGTTTATAAGAAATACGTAATCCCCAAAATGTATTAAAATTATTTTGCACACCTGCGTTCCAAATTCTTAAAGACATGATTGCACTCTAAAGAATTTGTTTCGAATACCTAATATTAGAATACCAGGCTATGTTTGCCTCTCTGCGTCCGTTTGACATAAATTTACATATCTAACTAGCATTTAATCATGGATTCGGAGACACGGTTGGCCCATCTGTACAACTTTACATTTTAGAAAACGAACATCTGTGTGAATCTTACAGGCTATGCTGCGAATTTCTAGTTGGTTTGTCACTACAATTAACGTATATCGGTGCTTAATGTTAAAGGGCGATCGGTAGTCAAATCTAGTTCTTTCAGGTCCTCTTTACGCTAATCGACAAATTGTGGTCATTGCAAATCTTGGACACCTACGTCCAACTAAGGAAAGGAAAGCTATTTGTGCCCTTATCACTTACTTACCGCAGTCTTACTATTAGTGTTTTCTTATTGGTCTCAAACAGGGCCAACACCTGGACGTGATCAGCTTCAACCGATACAACGGTTGGTACCAGAACACGGGTTCGCTTCTCAACATCGCGGCGTACGTCGCAGACGAGGCGACGGCCTGGCACCGCAAGCACAATAAACCCGTCATCATGACCGAGTACGGCGCGGACACCATCGCGGGACTTCATCTGGTATATTACATATTTTGTAACAGAAAGCACACATTACTTACGACCCATATGGTACTCGTAGTTTGTTGGATTCTAACACCAGCGCAGCATAATTTTAAACGATATATAGAAATATATCGTTCATGTTTTGGGTGTTAAGTCTATCTAATTGTCTATATGGACATTCCATAGTACTCACGACACTGAAAATCCAATAAGGGTGAACTTATTTTTTCCCTGCCCATCAGTTAGTTTAGCAATTTTAGGAGCCACTAATATTAAAAGCCTTTTGCTGGAAAAGAACACGCAGTGCCAAGCGCGGTGACTATGGCAAAACCCCCCAAATGGTAGCCACAACAAAGCCCCGGCCCCTAGTCCCCGGCGGCCCCGCTATTCCTGGCTCTGCCCGATGGAGTGATAACCTGAGGAAGATAGCGGGAAACCATTGGATCCACAGGGCACATGACCGGGCGGAGTGGCGCCGCTTAGGGGAGGCCAATGTCC
>DWAV01002639.1:0-10841 GCA_018231305.1 Noctuana lactifera | reverse complement strand
GTTGTGGGGAGAGACCCGTGTCCAGCAGTGGGACATAAAAAAGGGTTGAAGGCATACTAATAATATAAAGCTAAAGAGTTTGTTTATTTCCACGCTAATCTCAACTACTGGACCGATTTGAAAAATTCTTTTAGTATTAGATAGTCCATTTATCGAAGAAAACGATAGGCTTGCAAGCGTTACGATGCAACTCTTAACGCGGGTGAAACCTCGGGGCACAGCTAGTCACGTATATGTAAAACCTATGTAGGTTATGTATGTAAAATTTACTAGCAATACAATACACACTGAACTACACAAGTACCATTATCAAACTAGAAAACGATACACTACCACGTATCGACAAAGATATTTCCTTTGTGCCTTTCTTGCTGACTGTAAGTTATTTGGGAGCCCGAGCACGTACGTCTTGGACCGTACTTCAGATGGATTATACTCCCTTTGTAGTAAATTTTACAACTTCAAAAATTAGGCGGCGTGAGGAGACTACATGGACAACGTCGGACAAATTATTTTATGTTTGGTTAGATTTCTTGAAGTGTCGCGTCGTCTGATATGTGACGAGAATTATTATGCCAGACTTTAATATAATGTAACTTTAATACGATTTGCACAGATTTGTGCGTGTGATTTTTTTGTTTTCCTTTGGTATCTTTAAGCGTCTTAGTGACAAGTAATAATAAGTCTCTATTTGATTTATTTTTACTTTTTTTTATTTATTTATTTGACCACGGTCCGTTTCCAGAGTGGTCCATTTTGACCAACGACTCTTAGTCCCCGGTTAAAAATTAAATTTTCGTTTAGTATCAAGAAGAAGTGACACAAACTGGTGACATTTTAATGCCTACGAGTACTAAATAACGCCCATGTTTCCGCCAAGTTTGATAACTATTATGAATTTACAATTAATAAAGATGAAAAACGGTGATATAAGTTCAAGTCTGCATCGTATGTTATGCTAACAGGTCAACTCATTTGGTCATTGTTCTGGCGGTTAAAATTCTTGTCAGGTACGTACCGTTTTGCAAAACTGACCTAGGTAAAAAAAATTTTTTTTGCATATTTATACGTATTGTAAATTATCGAACATCATTACTGTTTCATCGCTCCTCGAATTTCGCTATTCAGTTTAATTGATAGTGATTTATGAATTTAGTTATTATTTTCCTCAAAAATGATTTGGGCTGTACATTACCTAAATAATGCGGTACTTAATTAAACATTTAATATCACGGAAGCCAACTGAGCGCACTGTGAGCTTGACTCGAACTAGAAGTAGCACAAGTAAAGAGCGATTTGCGTTTCGCGAGATAAATTGCTTGTAACAAAACTTCTTTTGTAAACACTGTCAGATATTAGTGATTTTTAACCGAATTCAGTTTTAACCGAGGTTAAAAATTCGATTGTAATATTTTTTTTGAAAATCTAAACTTGACTTAGGTAGTAAGAATGTCTATTATAAAAAGCGTTCAGAATGTAACATGACAGATTTTTGTTACATTATTTTGTATGACCAAATTACTATTGAAAAATGTCGCAGTGTAATTATAACAGTGCAATTCAAAGGCCTAATGTTCAATAAATCATGTACTCTTATGTACTGACGTGCTAAATAATAAACATGTACCTAGGTTTAATTCCGTCAACAGCACTTACTGAATGTTCAACCTTCGCTTATCAGTCTGTAGTTACCATACGAGTAACATTGACATAATAGTAATTATAGGTTTATACTGTCCCGTTACTTTGCTACGTGAAATATACATCTGCTACAAAAACTGTTATACTCGTAGCTCACTCGACTGATCGTAGCTTATTTATCTCACAAACTGAACAGAATTACTCTATTGAAATACTGAAACATTATTATCGCTAATTGTACGACCTGTAGCATTTAATGTTAGGCTCGTCACACTTTGAAATGTAAATAGAAGAATACACTGGTCCGCTGTAAGCCTATTTCGTAGCGCTACGCCAAAACCGCTTGATTGCTACGTGATTTATAGCTCGCCGCACTAGGCTAACTTATTGCCGGCGCTTATGTTGAGGGAATATGGTGAACGATGACTGTGTGCGGTTTCGGTTGCATTATAAAGGATCAGCTACTAAATTTTTATGTTCTTAAACAACTTCATGAATATAATACCTACAAAAGAAGCTTATAGCATTGCATCTGCCTTTTACACCAATTTATATAAGACATAATAAAATTTTAATTAAGCGAGACTCAATCGTCCATCAAACATAACTTTTCTTTTATTTATGTTAGTCTTATTGCAATCTCTTCGTAAATCAGTATTAAATTTATTCTTACAGATAATTGCCTCAAAAAATTTCAATATTATAAGCGCCTATTTATATTACTTTTACCACTACAGTATAATACTTACAACTACTTTAGTACATACAAAAATATATAATTTTACCTGCATTTGTCCAGAACCATATTCAAATTACAAAGATAACAAATATTATGCACATAAAGCTTTGATCTGAGGCAACCCTATTACATTAAGAAATTAAGTTAAAAGGAATATGATACAGGATATCCACTTCTTAAGAGGATTCCTTTCAATTTCTTACATTAAACCGAGACTGAATCGTACCTTTCATCATAGTTTCAGTAGTAACATTCATTATTTAAAGCCGGAATATATATGCTTGTTTTGTAAATAAAAAAATCCCTATAGAACACTCTTCTTTACATATTTAAAGACACCCTCTTTCTTATTCAGTGCAATAAAAGAGGCAATAGAGGTCGAGATTTTTGGAAACAGGTCTCTTGGTAGACATTTCAATATTTTTATTCAGTTCTTGGAGCAATAGGCCCGCTCAAACTGAAATGAAATGGCATTCTTCATTGACTTGAATACATGAAAGTGACTTCGTAAGTAACGTTTGACTATGGAGAAAATTCCACTAGTGTATTCCTAGGTAAAATCGTTCGTATACTGCTGGGACATTATACTTAAAAACTTAAAAGTCAAAAGATTTGTCGAAAAAATGTTGTGTATGAATTTATTTATCACCTGTGCCCGCATGTGCGAGGAAAGAATTGGAGTAGTTTTAAAATTCTAATTTGTCACATTTTGCCCTGACCCCGACACGATTACAGCCGACGAAGCTGTATACCTGGCTTCGCGCGCACTGCATTACTAAAATCGCATAATTTTTATCGACATCTGTACAACGCAAACACCGTAAAGTGGTTTTAATAAAGTAATATGGATAAGAAAATCAAATCTGAGCTAAATATAGCTAATCACGAAATACTCGTATATACCAAGAGAGATTCCTTTGCGCATTTAATTAAACAATTATGCTGATTCACGTTTAATATTTTCTTTTCTGTTTTTCAGGTAAGAAGTTGAGCTGCAGTCGAGTTTCATGAAGGTTTTGAATTGCTATTTTCACTTGTTAAAATATCGCTAAAATAAAATACTGTTAAATATACGATGTACTTGAAATGATAATGCATATTTTTGACGTGAAGTATTCGTTTGTACTCTTAAAATGTTTATAGGAGCGTTTATAGTTTTTGGTAGTCCCTCCCAAAGCCGGAGTAAGAAACAGATTATGATGTATCTATTAATAATTTTATTTATTTTATTAATAATTTTGTTGTTGAAATGGACGATGTTAAGTAACTAATATTCAAAATTCATAATTACAGCCATAGACATTATTACTTTGATTGCTTAGTACCATGACGAAAGTAATTTTTGCTACATAATGAAAATATAAAAGATTAATTTAATTATTATTCATTTATGCTAAACCAGCGACATCTGCTGCTCTTCAAATTATATAGGCTTCATTTTACTCCAAAACTTTTGCTACACCGTTTTACTCCAGATTGTATTTCGTGCCAAAAATAAAAACTGAAAATTCAAACTAAGTAAACTAAGATATAACTTATCAGATGATCAAGAAATCACGATAAAACACCTACAAAAATATTATCAGTTATTAATTTTATAAGTTTTGTAACTTCTATCAGTTGAAATGAGAAATTCATAGAAAATGAAATGTACCGTTGGACAAAACATGATATTTCAGAACCTGCTTTAAGCGATGAGGCCGTTTTTTGGCATGCATATTTTTTTGTCATATTGTTGTTTATGTGTTTTTATGATGCTATTAGTAGTGTACAAATAAAAAGTAATTGTTGTTGGTGTTATTATTTAATGACTTGAAGGTCATAAATATATGTATTTGGAATTCAAGGAAAACTAACTATTAACGCACCCTTACTTTAATGAATTATGTAATGTAGCATTATGATACACATCAAGCAATTAAAAAAAATAAAAAGATTATAAACAATATCGTATATTCTAACTACATCAATTATTATAATATAGAAATGAAACTCAAAAAGAAAATAAAAATCATCAAAATGTGTTATTATGTCATTTTAATTTTCTTCCGGGGCATCTTCGGCTGGTTGTTTCTCGGATCCCTGATCTTCGGTAGGGCCTTCAACTGTTTCACCAGCATCCTCGGGAATGTTCTCTTCAATAGGTTCACCAGTTGGTTCTTCGGGTGGCTTACTTTCTTCAGCAGCTAATTCCTCGACTTCGGGTGGCTTATCTTCACCTACTTCTGTTGGTACTGGTGTGACAGTTCCTGCACTTGGTTTACTAACAATATCTTCTTTAGTCATCTCATCTTCTGTTTCAGGCTTAGGTGGTGCAACTTCCACTTGAGGTGGTGGAGGTGGAATAGGCTCCGCTTCTTTTTTAGGTTCCTCTTTCTTGCCCTTGCCTAATTTCTTCTGTTTATGTTCCATAGGTAAATAAAGCTTATAATCTTGTGGTAATTCCTCTTCAGTAAACAAACGCTCACTAAAGTAGATCCTACGTAAACGAGCATTAGCGTGAATTTGTACACGAAGTGTTTCTATAAATTGAGTTCCGTAAGCCCGCCTCGTAAAGTCTGCGAGATTAAATTGTATTTGATTCCATCCTCCCGAAAGACCAATAGGCATGCTTGTACAAAATGGTTTGATTTTCGTAGTGGACTGGAAATTGGATATTCTGAACCTCCTTCGCATATTTTTGTCGTCGAGGATAGTAATTTCAAATGAAAAGTATCTTTTTAAATTCTTTACGATCATGACTAGAAAAGGTAAACGAATTCCCAATACTTGGTTCCTTTTTGGACATGCTATGTAAGTAGTTGCTACATTCGTACTTACTATCTCAAGTACTATGGAGTTTACTTCATTGTCTGTTATCCTTTTGATATGTCCATTTTGTACTTCCATATCCCATATTGCCAAGGGATTTGATCCACAACTATAAAATATTGATAGTAGTCCACTTTGATACGTGTTTTTGAACATTATAGGGTTCCTGAATTTCTAAGATTCCTAATTTATATATTTAACGACTGGCAGAGTATGCTTGAGTTTGACGTGGATGTCAAAATTCACATTGACATTTAAAATAAAACGATTAGGCCAGTAGCCAGTAGTCAAAGGGAGTTTGATTATTTAAATATTGTAGTAACTCATTTTTTAAATGGGATTTATCGTTTCACTCTGGTTTTACCCCATCCTATATAAAGTGTAATCTGTGTATCCGATATTACCTACAGTTGCATTGAATTGGTATTAGAAAATATTTAAAATTTGATTGAACATATAAGATCATTGCTATAACTGTGTTCGTTTCATATAAATCTGTGCTTTCGTTGTATATAATAGATGTAAATATTCGTAAAAAATTAAAAACATTTGATCTTTTTTAAATAATTAATAACTTTAATTACTAAAAATATAAAGTTCTTACACAATAAAAAGTAGCTAAAGTAAAATAAATTTCTTATTGCATTCAAAATTAACTAAAATAATTCAACTTGAACTAGAAAAGAAGAGTAATTATCTACCATTATATTAAGTAGTTCTTATTAATGTAATAAATTAAAAATATTGAAAAAAAAATCGAAAAACATAATTTTTTAAGTGAACAAAGATTGTTTTTTAGGATTCTGCAGCTTGAGATTCTGTAACTGGCTCCGCTTCTGATACTGTTGCTGGCTCAGTTTCCGCTACCTCATTTGTTGGTTGCTCCGCATTCCCCGGTTCTTCTGGCGCAGTTTCCTGTGCAGGAGCATTTGAATCCTCAGCAGCACCGGTTTCTAAATTTTCATCCGCAATAGGCACTTGTTCTTCATTTGTGTCAGCTTTTTCAGAAACTCCTTCAGGTGCTTCTGAAGCTGTTGCTGTAGTCCCTTCTTCTGGCACGGCCTCTTCAATTACTTTAGATTGCTTTCTGGACTCATGAGACGGCACTTTTTTAATAGAATGAACCGAAGTTTTAGAGCTTGGCTTTGAAACCTTTGTTTCACTTTTAACTTTTTCTACAGGAGCAGCTTCAGACGCCTTAACCTCAGGTTGTGAAGTGGATGGTTTAATATTTTCCTTACCTGTTACTTCTTTAGTGAGTGTCTTTTTATCTTTTGTTCCTTTAGATGACAATGGGAAGTACAGTTTATATTCTGGCGGTAATTCATCTTCAGGTAACAATCTCTCCGCAAAATATATTCGCCTTATGCGTATATTGGCATTAATTTTAAGTTTTTGTACTTCAACAAATTGCTTTTTATAAGCTCGTCGAGTGAACTCAGCAAGGTTGAATTGGATTTGGTTCCATCCGTCAGAAAGCCCAATAGGCATTGCGGTACACAGCGGCAATATTTGCGTAGTGCTTTGGAAATTCGACACACGGAACCGGCGTCTCGTTGAAGTTTCGTCTAGAATTGTTACCTCGAAGGAAAAATACTTTTTCAAATTCTTCACGATCATAACTAAGAATGGCATTGTTATTCCTAAAACAACCTTTCCTTTTGGACATGTTATATAGGTTGTACTTACATTAGTTCCCCCTATTTCTAAAACCATGGACTTTATGTCTTGATCCAAAAATCTTGAAACGTATCCATCTTGTGTACGGACATCCCATGTAGCTAGAGGTTTAGATCCACCACTGAAGAATATTGTTAACATGCCTCGTTGATAAGCATTTCTGTACATTTTTGGTTTATAATTTTGTTATGATGCAATATATTTTATTACAATGATCTTAGTCCACTTTGTTTTATTGACTTTTCGATTGATAATGTGCCAGCAATAATGACAGTTTGTCAAAGAATAAAAGTAGAACGTATAAGTAGAAGAACTAAACAATACGACGAGTATTTTATGAAATTATTGATACAAGTCTTACGACTCAAGTAGGTATGAAGCGCGGGGTCGGACAACAAGCGCGTCAATTTAATGTTCACTTAATAATATTAAAAATGTTCATATAATTATATCCACTATACGTGCCTTTGAAAGTAGAAAAATAGTATCTATACAAAGCTGTTGACAGTTTGCCTATTGTTATTATACTATTAGGAAGAATAAAATTATATTTACAAGTTAACATTACATTATAACGGTGTATATATACGGGAATTATATTCAAACGCTGACGGCTCTAACAGTACATACCGCAGCTAACTAAATAAGGAACTGAATAAATGATACTGTCAGACATAACAGAAAAACTTCCAGCGAATACGTAGAAACAAAACTTTTAAAAGAAAAGCTGGCTTTCGTTTTGATTTATCTTCCCATTTGTCATCCTCGACACTAGAAAAATATGTCACGCAAGCCCACAAGCAACGCTTACACACAGGGTAACGAAAATAACATTTTTGTCGTCTCTAAATCACGACTTTTCCTCTATGCCCCGTGCCCCAGAGACAGCCACCAAAAAACTGTAACGAGTACAAGAAAATGAAATAGTGCCTTTTGACTGTAACGATAAGGGCTCCCTGTGTTCGGTTTGTTACCAACTGATGTGGTACGCTATGACTTTTGGTTCAAACATTCGTGTTTTTGCACACCGAGCCCATTCTAAGCCATTCCGTTTTTTATATCTTGGGGGAAGTCCCCGTTTATGTAGTTAAGTTATCGGCACAATTTTTCAAAATTAATGACACAGAAAACATGTTATCGATAATGCACTAACGGCGCTCGGAAAAGAAATGATATTGGTGGTATCGTGTTGTTTCTGTCGCCTTCTTTACTTTGTATAGTAAGATTTTGGATGCCACTAAATTATATGACAAGAAATAATGATGCTATAAGTTTTAGTCACATATGGACATTGCAACGTAAATTTTTTATCAAATTAATTACATAAAGTGCTCAATCTTATAAAGAATATATAGAAGAAGTTTGAACAAATAATAACCACAATTAATAGTTTACCACAGGAAGCTCGAACACAACAAAAGAACCGAAACTATTGATCCCTGAAATCCTTTTGTTTGAAATTCCAACCGACCGCCTGTTAGAGCAGAAATTAACTCATTAAGCCTGTTGAACTGGAGGGAAGTTTTAAACTGCGCGCAGAACTATGTAAAGTCAGAAGCTGCGAAAAAAATCGTTAGAAAAAAGCGATTCAGATATGCTTGGTATATTTACAGAGCTCATTGCTCGGCGCAACGAAGCGTGGTCTGCATAATGTATCGAACGCTACGCGATTCCGGCAAAGCTTTGTCTGCGTTATTTACAACCAGCCCGTGTTTTCACGCGGAAATTGGATTTGTAAAATAAGACACTGTATAAATAATCTTTATCTAAAACATATCTCCGCGGAGCCATTTGCCGTAGAATTTTTCACACCACAGCGGCATCGTCTCCAGCTTTCTGTGGCTCGTTTGTCAGATTACACTAGAAATATCTTTGACGCTAACGGCGCCGTAATAAACACTGTTTATTTGCAAGTTTCCTTTCGTTTTGTACATAGAATTATAATTCCGCCGGGCTTTAGGCGCGGCGCTCCGGAATTTTGCGAAATTCTTTTACAAAAATTTGAGTTGCTGACAGAAGCGCTTAAGTCGCGTTTTGCGCTCAGTCGGAAATAATCGCCGTCTCTTCAAAGCCGGGGACACGGGGACAATGTATCGAAATTAATATCCGGGCCGGCAGCCAGCGAACAATTTGTCCAGCCGGAATGTGGATAATTAAATAGGCTTGTAGCCGCCAAGCCTACTGGGGGCTGAAAACATTTGTTGTACCAAGAAGTAGGTAGTTAACATAATAGTGACAGAGATTAATTGTCGGCTAATATAAAAAGCTTAGGTATAAGAGCGAAAAAAGTTGGGGTATAGTTATTGTTTTTTTACGCTTTATTCAGTTATAAAAGGACACGCGGTGGAAGGTAAGAGCTGGCGCCGTGGGCCCCAAATTCCGGTTCATTTGCGCTCTCACATTCATGGCGGACGGCTCATAGAAATAAAGAGATATATCTTCCTCTTGCTGCCCTTTTTAATCCAACGCTTGACTACGAGTCTCATAAATCTAAAATGTCGATTAGGAGGACACTGTTTATCCTTGACGACATCGAATAAATTGCAATGGTCTCAGCACGAAACAGGATATACGCTGTTACGGAATCATGATCCCAAATGCGGAATAAGTCGATGCGATGTATTCGAATTCAATCGATAAGCTTCAACTAGTGTAAGCGAGGGGTAATAAAATAGAAGCTAATATCCCAATCGCCAGCTGATTGTACATTAATATACTCAACCAGATACTACATCAAGATGTATTTGAATCTAGACCACTATTAGTTTGAGGGGAAATGTATGTACAGCGTTCCTCTAACAAACCCTGCGGAATTATCACGTCGAAGTATTAAACGTCCATTTCTTATCCAATTTAAGCTTTTAAATGTATGTCTGTGAACTATTGTAAATAAAAGCATTGGAATCCTGGCCGTTGTCGTTGAGTTGTTAAAAGAAGCTGCAGAATTGTTATGGTTGCCAAAAAAGTATAATTTCAGATTTATTGTATCATAAATTTTGTTCTAGCTATGAGATTTCTATAGATTATCGTCGGACTATAAGAAAACATGCCAAGATTTTACGAGTAGCTTCACATATCGTGCCAATATGTGCTTGAGTTAAGTTATCTTACTTTAGTTTTTATTTCAATGTATGACAAAGGAAGTTAAATTCTACGACGATATGTATAAACCTCATAAAAGATTTTGAACATTTCCATGTCTGTACATTCCACATTATTACGTTAAGTTACAGGTTAGGGTAGTGTAGGGAAAAAGTAATAACATTTCAAACTTAAAAGCCCATACCAGAATTCCTTATCATAGGCAAGATAAACACACACAAATAGGAATCGAACCCGGGGCACTTTGAATGGCAGATCGGTATGATAACTACTCAATAATACGGGTCGTAAATATTCACAACCCAAGTACTGTTATATATCTGTCTATGTATAATTTAATGACACTTTTAATAATATCATAATTAAAACACATTAATTTACTTCATACGAGTACAAAAAGATTATAAAGTGGCATGTTGAAATTTGTCCTCCTCTACATATCGCTGAAAACCCTTGTACGAGCCATTAAATTCACTAACAATTATACGAAGGATTTCCTGCGGATCTTCACATATCATTAACTTTTTACACAGCGACGCGCTTCTAACGAATATCCTTTAAACTGGTTAATGATAGACATTGTGAACATAATTTCATGCTGAAAATGTAGAATCTTTGAAAATGTTCGTCATGCATTTCGCTGACAACCTTTCAGATAAGCAGATACGATTAAAATTACTTTGCGGTTGAATAAAATTATACTTTAAGAACTTATTATTATGTTAAGTTTGTTATAGGGCAGATTTTTTTATA
This sequence comes from Noctuana lactifera, assembly GCA_018231305.1. Classification (NCBI taxonomy): domain Eukaryota; kingdom Metazoa; phylum Arthropoda; class Insecta; order Lepidoptera; family Hesperiidae; genus Noctuana; species Noctuana lactifera. The sequence continues at coordinate 115 of DWAV01002639.1, read as the reverse complement.
GGTACAAACGACTTAAGTCACATGTATTTTTCGGGAATGTTGGTGACTTCTATTAGTAGCATTGCGGGAACAATTGACGATAGGACACACCGTCAGGCTTTATGTTGAATCCGTC
>DWAV01002638.1:0-10842 GCA_018231305.1 Noctuana lactifera | reverse complement strand
AGCGCTGCCGTTGTGTTTGCGTATAAGTTATAATAAAAAATATTAAATCTTATACGGACCTACTGAACCAGTTTTCCTCCAATTATTAGTATTTGCCGTAGTGTTAAAGCCGGTGAGACGTGCGCGAGTCTCCTGGTGTTGCTCATGTTCAAAGGCGGTAGTGACCATAATAATATTAGTAAAAACAGCGAAAGAATCATAGTGCTAGACTAAATATAGAACTTACAATAATATCTTTTCCGGCAATTAAAAATAACTCACATGAAATAGATAGGCATTTGAGGTCGAAGTGGAGGTGCTACTCGTAATTAGTTAGATTACAAGGCTCGCGTCAGGAAGACCTTGCCAATTTTGTAGCTATTCTCAATGTAAATACTACTGTAAGAGATAGGAGACATTGCAATGACCAAATCGGTTTTATTTCCTGACTGGGGTGCTCTGTTGCATACTTCACCGTTATAATACGAGTATGTACTGATTGACGGAAACACAATATGTTACAATATTAGATATTTAATTAAACTGTAGGTACTTATTCTATTTTTTATTAATTTATGATTTATTGATTTGTCACCGGTTTATTTTATAACTCAAAAGATTTTAATGGATTAGATGGAAAGGAAAGCTATGCGAATTATATTTCACAGTCATTTATTTTCAAAAAAGTATTTTTTCAAATATGAAAAATAGTTTCTAAAAATTTGTATTTATAATAGAATTTTTATAATGTTTTGACGGAGTGAACTGTCCGCGGGTACCTATAATGCAATTTGTTTTCATACTCAAGTGAATTCATCAAGATATGGAATTTGTATAAAACCACAAAGATTTAATCTATACGAAGCGATATATTGAAATAAAAACAAGCAATTAAAAACCGTTTTAATTGAGATAAACACAGCAGTTTAATCGATAGCCAACGCTATCATCATTTATTATGGTAACCAACTACCTTATTATCTTTAAAAACAGTCATTATGGTCCGCGGTCACTATTGACCGCGACTAGGTGGGTGTTGTAGTATAGACCACAGACTGTTAGAAATATTTCAACCCAAAATGCAGCCGATGCAGCGCCGTCACATTACTCCATCATACTTTGCTAGGAAAGTCCAACTACTCCTCCGCTCCGTGACCCCTAAACAATAAAAATGCTGTACTCTTGATGTTCCTGCATGTCTCTGTCAACCGGAGAATTGACACATCCGGTATTAGTTTCTCTTCAGCAGTATTTTGACTTTGCTCATGTTAGCTCCTAAACTCAAAAAAGTTAAAATGCCGCTGGTGTCATGCTATCTATCATTGAAATAGTCCAAGAACCAAGTAGCCATTGGTTCTAGATCTAAAGTCGCCTTCGAATTGACTTTTTGTGTGGCTCGAAGTGTGTTTATCTGCCGCAATGGTCGTGGCTGGACGTTTTAGGTTTATCGCTGTACCGGCGCATAAAGATGCGTTTTCATTCGAGACCCGCGGTTGTGTAATTACGCTGCGTATCGCCGTCGTGTTCTTTCATAACGTCGACGGGTTTACGGGGTGCACTTAGACGAGCAGGATTTCATTATATTTCCATAAGCTTTAAAAAGTACGATCTTTTAGTACATTTTCAGTCGCATCTTCAGTGGAATAATTTGTAGCAAAACTTCTTAGAGTAGGCAACTATTGACAATTTTACTCAATCTCTGTTGAGAAAGTGATCTATTGAGAAGATGTTTCTTCATTAGATTTACTGATCAGCAAACGACTCCGTTAAAAAGCCATATCAGGTAAAAACAATGAAAAGAACAAGAGACACGATAAGACGGTAGAGAGTAGAGTAGCCTAAAATTAAATGAGCATGCATTGAATCCAGAAACATGATAGCAAACACGTTCTTTTATAAAACAAGAAACATAAGCAATTTCGAAATAAACTGTAAGTAAATATTTTTTATTGTATATGAGGTCATTAAACTTTAGCAAGCAATTTAGCGTCGCGAACGCCGCGACTAAGCCGCCGGTGTGCGTCGCCCTATCAGATACCGTTGTATCTAGTGCGTAGGATCATCAAGTCGATAGCGTAGTATATTTATTGGCCGCGTTCAGTATAACGACACACTCGTAGATACAAAAATTGTGAAATTCCCCGTCCAAGCTTCAACGGTCTAATGGGCCATGACTGGTTCAGGTAACATATCGGGTTTTTATCTTGTCGCCGATTTTTTTGTATCTGTTTCTTTTTTTATCTGTTGAGGCAAACAGTGCCACCTGCTGGCTAGTGCTGTCGATGGTCCCTATTCGACCTTAGGTCGTACGGTCGTTGGCCCTAGATAGGAAATGTAGGATTGCTAGCTTTAAAATGTAATTAAGATAATGTTTTCCACTCCATAGTTTTTCTTATAACATTTTAATTTGATTAGACTTTACTGCGGGGTGATTTTCTTCGGCTTGTCTCAATTTTGACGGGTTAAACATAGTTTGGTTTTTACGAGGAAAACAAGCCTATAATAAATGTTTGCCACCTTCCTGAGATTGAATATGGAAGTTCATGGGCAGTAGTGACCACATTACATCAGAAGCACTCGTTTGTTAGTGATATAAGATTAAAAAACTGCGGAGTTCACTTTAAATGTTCACTTTAAATGGCTGCATAGGTTCTTCTAGCTATCGTTAAATACCGGTGGTATCTAAGATGAGAATTGGGTTTTATCCCGACGTGGGATCGAACACTGGAGTCGTCGTTTAAACGATGGGATTAGTTTATAAAAATGAGTATTTAACATTGTGTCAAGTTGTATAAAAAGCACAAAATTGCCCTTCTCATAGCTCATCGTGTTACTGCAGAAAAATGGAATCAATTAATGTAGTCGCATTGTTTGTATTTGTAGCGAGCTATGTACGGTCAAAGTAAAGCGATTTGCAGTAACTCAAGTAGGTAGATGTCAAAGTTATCTTTTAGTAAGAAGATACGGCTGCATTCATGTTTCATAAAGTGAATAAATTAAGATAGAATAATTTTTGTAAATGATTTAAATGTTCTTTACGATTCCTTTTAGCTTTGACCTGATTGTTTGTGTTTTAAAAATATTGTTCGAGATGTAGAATACTCGTGGTTTATTACCTACATTAAACCAATATTTCACGGTTTCCAAGCTTAAATAATTCTGACTAAAAATCGTCTTTTTTGGCGAATGTAACGATTCTTACAAAATTATTATTTAATTCTCGTATAATCCTTATCATTATTATTATTTAATTTCCGTCAAAGAAGATTAAGTTTAACAAAAAAATCAGAGGTACCTACAAGTATTCACTATAATACGAATGCAATGTCGTGAACTCTACATTTTTTAGTTCTGAGACTACTGTAGCTACGCAGGCTATGACAAGGTGTGAAGGCTGTTTTTGCGTATTTATGTAACATTGGCGTCGATAATGGGGTTATGCGTTTCGTTCTGCTGGTTCACCCACTCGGTTTCCCACGTGCGCCGTGCAATTACACTTCTGTCGTGGTTCGATGTCGGAGAGCAATACAGCTTTGAGCAGTAATTTGCCAAATAATAAATATCTAGGATAACTCACACGGTGTGATTCCAAACTACGCTAAACATGCACTGTATTATAAGAATATTATTTTATATTAAACCGCACATAGCCACTCACACGACATATACAATCCACTTTGCAAAATTAGTGGTGTAATGGCAGTCTGGAGGATAGCTTCGAGTAGGGAGGTAAGAGTAGGTAAGTAGGTTCACTATCACTCATATTTTAGGTTAGTTAGTAGGTACATTTGTGTGCCATCTAATCTACGAGTAGGTTATCGTAGTCTTCAAATATTGGATAATGCATTATAGGGAACTCTACAACGACTTGTTCAATATAATTTTAAATTTTATGTCTTTGGTATTTATATTAATTAATTTGCAGAGTTTCGTCTATACGTTAAAACGTTTAAAATTGAGATTTAACTGGGCTACATCATTTGAAAAAAGTTAAATAAAACTTCTTTGGCAATAAATCTTAGTTTTTTTTTATAAATGTAGATTTCTCAGCCAATGAACTTACAGAATGATTGTATACATTTAAAAATTCGACATCAATAATTTATTTACAACAGTGTTGCCATACACGTAACGTAACCATGCACGTAAGCAATGAGTAACAGTGTTGTTTTACTCAATTACGTACGAATTGCGCGGATATGAGTATTGATTTAAATCAATTGATTTAAATCAGCCCACTTATCACTATTAATGAGTATGTCCGAGTGCCATGCTTCCACACAAATTACGTACGCTCCATTGAAACAAAACATTGTAAGATGCAACAATGCGCAATGAAAATTAAACTCTATCTTTTTGATACACAATTGAGATTGCATTTTAGCTTTAGATAGTTCGTGTGCATATGTGTATCAGGGTATAAAGTAACGTGTTAGAGCACGCAGTAAACTAATTCAGCATAATGAATATGTCAAACTGAGCATTAGGTTTATTTGAGTTGCGATACACAACCTGACCAATAGCGGGCGCCGGATGCAGCTGACTTGTTTATTGTTAGGTATTACAAATTGCGCATGTGAAACTGTTTACATACTTTATATTTAGAATCTAAACTTTAAAAAACATATTGAGTTTATTTGACAACTTATGCATTGTTTAGTAGACTGGCGTTATGGAGTATCCCTCTGTAGGTACGTTTGGACAGCTTGGATCATGCTCCATCTCAATGAGCGCGACATCTCCAGATTGTGGCCCACAGCCTATGTCTTGCAGTGTACGACTCGCTACGCGGAGCTCCTGGCCCGCGCCATAACAATTACTGCTGCCGCGAAACGCCGCGGCCCATACAGGTAAGTAAAAAATCTCGCGAGTTACAATTATGACAGGAGAATAATGCCAAGAATTTATTTGAATTACAAATTGAACACACACCAGACAGTTTTAGCGCGGAGCGAATAAATAATTTGATATTATGCAAAGTGATGATGCCTCACTTAACCGCCGCGAACGACCTTGACATAGACCCATAAATAAGAATATCTTAACCGCTCATACATATGGACGGCCGCTCGCACACTCAAATATGGTAAGTGCCAGCTTATGAATAAATTTTATTATTTAAAAGTCGGAATGTTCATTACTAAAACAAATACTCGTAAGGCGTAGTAATACAGGCTGCTCCGTTTTGTCTTTGTCTCGTCTCGTTCCATTTGACGAGATCCTGCGAGGCTCGCTCACCAATATGCGACTGCGACTTGAGATCGGCGACGCGAAATGTGTCGAGCGAATGCGTTTGCGACTTTTTCCATTTATCGATCGGAGTATTAAATGTAACGTTCAAGGTGAGCCGGGCTGGGTGCGCCCACACTCGTCCCGCGCGCCTGACGTCACCACTCGCAGCTATCTGGAATACTTGTAGAACAATGCCTTTATCTGCCCATTGGAATCGTATTGCGCAACCGTTCGCACCTATAACGTCTCTATTTTGAGCGCTCCGTCACTCCGTATTTCTAAATCGCACATAATATCTGTCGCGGAATGCTCATAATTCTCGCCATAAAATTGCGGATCTTATATTGCGCAACCGAAAGGATGTGTCGGTTTATACTCACAGATACGGATTTTAAATAATATATCTAAAACAGATCTGCAGAATGCATTACCTAGTTTATTGTAGTTAGTCTTAGCTTTCGATTCCCAAAAACCATGAAAATCCGTACACCCTGTGCTCTGACCCGAGGCGAATCGCAGCGAAACATTCCGACAGTAAAAACAAGACAACAATCGAGTGTTTCCATTAAACAAATTCGTGAATACGTAATGCAGCTCAATGCTCGATATTAATATTTATACGCGCTATTTGAATAGATCGCTGATACCGCTCGTTAGCGAGCCTTCGTACACTCCGACGCGGCGTCACCGGCAGCCGCCGGCCGTCGGAGCCGGGAATATGTTTGCGATTGTTAGGACTTGTTCAATTTCTTGTATATTCTGGTGCTCTCTCAACATTCAATGCACTTTGTTGCTGCTTCAAGATGAATAAAGATAGTTGAATGGAGTTCTGTGATTCACTAGTAATATTTGTATTGCACGAGTAAGTAAGTATTCATCTAATTTTAATAACTAAAGACTTTAAGCAACACTTCTTGACTGTCTAATATTAGAACTCCTGTTATTAAATGCACATGAAAATACGAATGTTACATGCTATTAAAATTATCATGATTGTTATACCTCGAAGGGATTGTAAAACTATTGGAGTTAGGTACTTCTTTTCAATTGAATATACATATGTAATTAATTATTGTGTATAGGGATTATAGAAATATTTCAATCCAAAATACAGTAACTTACAGCACGATTTTAAAAACATGTGGTTTTACAGAGTATCTATAACATTGTTACGACTTTCAAATCGCGTCGTTAGCCCTAAAAGGGCCCACGGGTGTGAACTCGACGATCCTATCTCAATCTGTTTGTCGGATTGCTATCCGCAATTACCTTATCATTGAGACATTTTTTGTTATTCAATTTTATGCATGTCTCTTTGATTAATGTTCTCTGTAGTCGCTTGCAATGATACAGGAATAAGGTCTTAATGACGGTGTGCAGACTTAGCAGCCCCCTGCTCCCTTGATGGCGCGCCGATGTAGCGATGCGATGACTATGTTAGCATCCGACGATTTCATCAAATGTAACGTAAACTAGGAGTCTAATTCGCCCATTATAGAGATAATAATTATTAATTAGTCATTAACCTATTAAGTTTCCAACATTTATTTTATTAGATTTTCTTGGTACAGTAATAAAGTGTTTCGACATTCATTACATAGTCGTGTTTTAAAACAAACAGTATGATCGTTTTAAAATATAATTTCATACCCATTTAACAACTACGCACAGTCGATACTTATTGAAAACGTGAGTGTAATTGAGTAAATTGTTTAATTATATACCTATGTCTTATTTTACTCTGAACGTCTCGTGTGCAATTATTCCAGATGTATGTATGTTTAATGGAATAAGGAACAGTCAACGATACAGTAACATACAAATAGTATAACATCGCTCTCCTTATTTCGAATCATAAAAATAAACTTTTCTCCAAACAAAATGTAGCTACCATTAACATTTAATAATTATAATAACGACGTATCGAGCGTTGCCTGGTAACGACAAAAGGAAGGATGCGCGTACGTGTCCCACAAAGCCTGGGATGATATTATCCGTCTAACTCCGTATTTGGAGCGACGCCGGGGCTCGGGACGTGTGTGGACTGATGCGAGTGTATAAAGGGATACTTTGTTCGTGTTTTGTGATGACTAAAAAAGTGATACCGTCGAGGTAGGTAGCGGAAAGAAACATACCCTTTTTGTAGGATATGTGGTTAGAAACAGTTATCTGCTACAGAACTGTAAAGACTGCAATCTCATACAGCTGGTACGAGTATATAAAGTTTTTCTTAAAACGTGTGATCGTAAGACACCGTCAAATTAAAGTAACTTTTTAGTTAACTAAAGGAGTAAAATTCAGTTCTTCCTGATATTAAGTTGATGTATTTAATATGTACTTAGATATACGTATATCAAGTATGGATCCACCAAACGCGACAAAAAGAGATAGATAGAGAAGTATAATCACTACTTTGGCAGTCTTTAAACTAAAAATAACCCAAATGATTTGCGTGTACAATGAGAATTTAAGAAAGAACATACCAAGATAATATCCCTTCCTTCATAAGATATACCATACTTGAGATCATTGTATTGAAGCTATCATTGCTTCTATTTATTTTAGCAGCAACAAGCCACAACAAAGCCCTCACATCAACACAATGACTAACAGAAAGCTAAATTTAAAACGAACTTACATAACACAATCAATGCTTCGTTTATTTCTAACGTTTCAAACAAATCCTTCTGTCACACCACCTTTACAACTGCCGAGGCACACTTCACTTAATTCGTATTGTGTTGGGGTAAAGATGAAATTAGTGTACTCAGATGTTATTTTAAGTTTGCCTGCAAGAGATCCGATTAGGTCAGAGACGATAATGCTCGAAGTCGACAATGGGATAGGTGTATCGAAGACATCTCGGCGACAATGTCCGTAAATACGGTGGTTTATTGTGAGAGCAGAGATTACGAACTAACATCGTTAGGCGATATGTTTAGTCACTGGAGTGTCACTCAGAGTAATATATGAATTTTTACTTTAGAAATCCATCACTAGGAACTCAGAGACATTAAAGCAATAACTAAAGTGACAGCACTATTTAACTAAACAAAAATTCAAATAATATTAATGCTTTTCAAACATTAGCACATAATGTAAGTCGCAAGGGTTAAACTGTTGAACCTTTCTTACTAAACTGTTTAATAAATATTAATTATTTATTTTATGTTACCAAAGTTTGACTTTTAACTAAGTTTGTACTTATCCCTTCCTTAATATCCAGTTCATTCAGGCTGAAAATAAATAACTATTTCAGTATGTTACATACAATGATATACGTTATATTTGAAATCTTTGAAATCAGAAAATAATAACAATACAATTTTTTTTGCGGAATAATTTAAAATAACGTTTACGGAAATTTTTCAAAAATTTACTATTTCGTTTCAGATTTTTTTATCTCATTGATTGGTTCAATAATTAAATAAACCTCATCGCGTTGTTTTCAAGCATTGTAATCCCACTAGATCTGCAGTAAACCACCTGTTATCTGAGTTACGGAACGGCCGATAAAGTGACACCAACATACCAACAACGGGACTGCGGCTGTTATCAATGGATCTGAGCGGTGCACTGGCCGCGCCCCGCGCCATCTCTCGTGTGTTATAAATTACATAGATGGCAGATAGCGTATTATTTTTTTCAACTGAACAGTAGTTTATTTTATTTTATACTGATCGGTATACCAGTGTTAGAACCATGTCATACAACGTATAAATATTTTTTTTATTCAATAATTAAATATGAAGCCCTAAAAACGAAGTTACTTCAAGTGCAACGGGAGTTTACGGGACATAATCATCTTATCAACTAATGGGAATGAAGGCAGAGTCATTCGACGTAAAACTTTTAATTGCCACAATTATGTGAGGAAATTTATGGTTGGTGCTACAATGGCATTGTCTTCGCTTCCCACGGTTTGGGACACGTATCACTGCTATCTGCTATCTAGATTTCGGACGGTTGACCTTGCCGGCTTGACCTCTGCAGTCTCTGCACTGACTTCCGACTGACAGGTCACTTCCGCAGACTTTTCTATTTTATTTTGAATGAATTTTTCGATTTTTTTTATTATTTATTGTGTTTATTATGTACTATAGCGAATTTCTTTATAATGAATGATCAGTACCTACTTACAAGTTTCAGACTTCCTATCATAATAAGCTGAAATTTTTAATAATTTGCAACGATTTTAAGTTAAATAAAATCAAAGGTGCTAAAAATATATCTTAAATAAAATTTAAATAAATAAATAACCAATCACCTCATTGTTTAGCCCATAGTAAGATTATTTGGCACTTAAAATTTCTAAATTAAAACAATCATTAACACTGATTGAATTATCAACCATTTTTGTCTTACTCGTGAATTGCAAGTCTGCTAATGCAATACTTTCATAATTGATTCATAACATCAAACAAAAACAAACTTAAAAAAACAAATACAAACGATTTGAAAAGATTTTACGAAGTCAGCTAAAAATACGTTTAGCCAATGATATCGTATCACTAAGTTAGTATACATACCTATACGTATTACGAGGAGCGTTATCGGCTTTACATCGGGCTATTGTTCCACTGTTCCCACGTGCTGCGTAGTAATGACCTCGCTGACTTACTACTGCTAGTAACTTTTGTTATTTGATATTAATTTATATGGACGAGAGATTAGAGATGTCTAAATACTTGTATGGTACAAGGGGGCAATTCTCGCGTCGCAGCGTTGTTTTGTATTCGACAAACGTCGAATCAAAATGGCAGACTTCGTTTAAAAACTAAAAACTAATCTATTCTTGTCACATTTTGTTAAATGTATGTCGATGTTTATTAGATGATGAAGATGAAGGTGTAGAAGATGAAGAAAAAACTTTATTTTACTATATATTTTAGAAATATATTTAGTAAATATGCAAGTAATATTTATGTACGAGTATGTTTATTTTGAATACTGCATTAATTGAATGAATTTCTCTACGATAATTATGAAAATTGGGCCTGGCATATCTATATTATATTATTAGTCTTTAAGTATAAAACCTTATAAGTTTGTGTATTATAGCCCAAGTAAAGAGAAAAACAATACCAAATTAAAACTTTTACTAGTAAATTAGTATAACAATATATGTCAGGCCATCATTTTATCTGTCTCGACCTTCAGTAATCGAGTACGCAGCAGAATGTGGTACGATGTTTCGGCTACGAGGAAGTGTGTGCGGAAAAGATGTTCAAACAGATATAGCTACTTGTCAGAAGGAACAGGAACTGATAAACGTTACCTCGCTCGCGGAAAACGATTTACGAGGTTGTTGAAAATGTGTGTGTACCTACATTACCTACAACTTCACATTATGTAGGTGTTTTGAAGAAAAATCCGTCCTACATTATAATGTAATGTAATATAATAAATGTTTGGACTCTGCCACAGCTCTGCTTTAAGTTGGGACCTGGAGCAAATTTCTATTCCCTTAGGGATCCAATACAAGTGTGCTGTCACCAAGTTCTAAGTAGACCATTCTGCAAACTGCAGATTACTTCTATTATCAATGTTAATGCTGTAAAATCTTTATCTGGGGTTAAATTTATTGTAACGTTGAGTTACCACCGCCTTACTCTTTTCAACGTACTCTTT
>DWAV01002637.1:0-10843 GCA_018231305.1 Noctuana lactifera | reverse complement strand
TCACTCGTTCGAGTACCGGCCGCGCCTGACGTTGCTTAACAATGTGATCTATGCACGCTTTCCGTAGCTCCTTATAAGTAATTAATCCTCTACAGTATTTAAGGAACCTGCGAACAAAGTTCTCTCAATGGAGAGTAAGATGCCTGAGATACTTTATTTGACGACCATCCAAGTCCTCATGAGTCCACTTACTATGAGAGGCAGAACTTCTATCCCATTTGAGGTCACAACAGTGGTGACCACTTAACAGGTCGCAGACTTGTTTTCTCCTTATTTAAGAATTTTAAAAACACTAGATATATATGTTATAGATAGTATATCAATCTATACTTAAATCGTAACGAATGAATCTATACTAATAATATAAAGCTGAATAGTTTATTTGTTTGAACGCGCTAATCTTAAGAACTACTAGACCGATTTGAAAAATCTTTTTGTATATGATAGTTACATTCATGAGGAAGGTTATAGGCTGTCAAGCATTACGTTGCTATTCTTAACGCAGGTGAAACCGCATGGCACAGCTAGTATAAGAATAAAAGATTTTATGCAAGCAAATGTATTGAGATTATCGCGTATATAAGGGGCCTATTTCACCTCGACCCGGGCCCGGCCGTCGAGCTATCTAAGCGGACCTTAGGATTCACGGTAAAATGTTAATTGAATTTTTTTATCTCAGTAAATTTTCCTCGGAGCATCCCATTATTAGAGGGTTTGCAACCTACTGGCAATTAAGACTCGACGTTTAATCTGTCTTTCAGGAGTTGGAAATTACTGAAGGAAGCATTGCACTAGGAAAGATTTTACGCTTTTTGATTTAACGCTTAAATTCTTCAAATTGTTTTTTGAGTTTTACGTAATTTAGGAGTATAAGTGATTTACCAACCTACAGGCACTGCAAGGACTAACTACCTTTTTTTGGCCGCTCTAGTCGTAAGGCAAATACAAAGACAGTACTTACCTATTTCAGAAACCATACGACTTTTCTCAACCGTTTAAATTTATGAATAAGCTGAGCGCGACGCGACTAAGGGAACTCCTTAATGGATGATCGTATTTGAATTGCGAATAAATAAAGTTATTAATGTCATTAGTCAGTAGGGGAGCCTAATGGTTAAGAAACTTAAGAACCTCATATTTCACCTAATTTCGTTGGGTCGTTAGGAAAAATACATATTATTAATAGAAACAAACCGGAAAATCTAGCCTTCGCGCGATACCACGGTTACGGATATAATACTGACCCGTCCAAAGACTAATAATGATCTTATCACAGAAAAGGTCTAGTCATTTATCTTGAAATATTATCTTCAAGATACGCACGACCACGACCATGTGTGGTTTCACACAATAAATTGTTTTCAGACTTACATTTTTGGATATCTTGAAATTATAAATTATAAAAGTAAATTAAATTACAAATTTAAATTAAATTATAAATTATACAGAAAATCTTTTTAAAGAAGTAGGAGCCTTAGCCAAAGTATTGATCTTAACGGTACCAATAACTATAATTATTATTTTCTGACTTCCAACGATACTGAAGTATCATCCGAGATTGTAGTAGGTGGAATGTAGCGAAGAACTAAGTAATACACGTTTTGGTATAAAGTAACTTCATACATACGTACTTACGTATAAATTGTACCTCAATGAACTAATACGTGCTTTCCTAAATATTAAAAAAAAATTTCAGTGGTATTTTTCCTCGCTTTTTGAAACTAAGCGAGTAAAATGTCACTAACTTGTTAAAAGGCAGGCAGCGATCTATTAACTAAATTTGTAACAAATAATATATCCACCACAGAGTACCGAGCACTTCCGCACAGTAAATTCTAATTCAAACCGAATTTTGGTTTTCTGGTTGTTTGATAGCTGTGGTGAGTGTGGTGAGCGCTGGAACAATTTGTAGCAGCGCCAAAAGGTTCAATGCGCCAGCCGTTTGCGCCTGGAAACATTATAATATCATTTGATACCAGCTCGTTTTACTAATACCGAAATCACTAATAAGCTTTGCTAGGAAATCATAATTCTACAGAACATAACAACTGTACCTAAAGAATGTAATTACTTACGTTAGAAACTAAAAATTTGGACAGTGGCAAAAAGACTAATTAAAATAAATTTATTTTAACAACTGCACTGAGAAAATTATTCAAACTTTACTCATACTTTAGTTTGAAAATGTACCCAACTGATTTCAGACATGGGTCACATCTGCAGTTAGTTGAGTTATTTCATACAACGTATAATAGTCTTTGTGTGTGCCCATTGTCCATGGCACCCACGACACAGGAAATCCTAGTGTGGGCCTGTGAGTGGGTGTGAAGCGTTATTGTACATAGTAATTATTTCTAAATATTAAGGAATAATCGTGGGAATAATAATAATAACGTCATTATAGTTATGCGTAAAGTATGGCGCAAGTTCCGTCTGTCCTTGTCAGATTTACGATTAACTAGTCGGTCTCGGTGATGAGGGTTTGAAGCCGAGGATGTCTTCATTTATTTTGGTTGTTGTAGATAAAATATATTCACCCTTGCCCGTTTTATCTCGATGAAAACAATATTAAAATCGAACATAGGTCTGATGCTTAGTAACTACATCAATATTGCATCTAATAGTCGAATTAAACGTAATATATCGGTGTCAATTCATAAAAATATAGGATAGCTTTAAAATAATACTTTATTTGCAAAGAAGTTTTTACTAACATAATGTTAATCCCATCTAAATAAATATGGAAGAAAATTTACCTTCATTTCTCGAACTTCAGACTTCAGTCACTACGTTAGTTTCCCGAACAGTTATTCACCCCATATTCACCTTGATGTTTGTTTACAAACTCATTTAATAATGTTATGTCACTTTGGCGTTCATGACGCAGGGGATTTTCAATGAAATTTCCATGTAATTTGAACTCCCCTGCGATGTAAAGCTACCTGGCCGTACATTGGACTGCGAAAAATATGCGCGAGATGTTAGGGAGAGAAATGACGCATTTTATATGCGAAATTATTCCACGCTTTGCATATTCTCGTTTTTTTAAAGTCATGTTCTTTTCTCTTGAAAAATTATTGAAATTCGTTACAAACCTTGGCTTAAAATTAAAAACTCTGATCTCACGGCTTAAAATTACGAGATTTCAAAATATTCACACATGTCATGTTATTTTTTAGGCCTTCATTACAAATATAAAAAAATTTTTTTAGGTGTATATATGTATTTTTGTATGAATGTTTGTATTTTTTCTGAAATAAACAATAGGATTTTGACCATTCTTATTGAACTATAAAACATTAAATACATAGATAAAAAGATTTACTGAGAAATATAATGTCTATGCGCTATTCGCGTGAAATATAATTAAAGTTCGGATAATGAATTGCTTTTGCAAATGCGTCATATCCTATTAACAAGCCATATATAACTCGCACTTTCGCGGGAAATGGATCTGAAATTTATTGTCCGCCATTTGCCATAAGTTATGGCAAGCCACGATTTTAATGGCATTGTTGAATTTAACAGTGTCAATTAAACTCAATTAAATTTAATATTGCAGTTGCAACTGCATGTTAAGTGTCTTGGTAAATTTCTTTTAGAGTTTGTGAAATCAATTCTCTCATACTCAGAAATCAATTCTCGGATTCTATAACAAGCTATTTCTTACTTTCACTTGATGTTAGTTATGTTTTTAAAAATTAAATTTAAAAAAAAAAATTTCGTTTAATCAATCCGTTATTGAATCGGTTGAATGTATGGTGAATCTTGCCACATTGCCACATGGAAAGGCCTCATACATACCTACTACTATGTAATTACACCTCCAAATATTATTTTTTTAGTACCATTAATACACATATACGTACATATAATAAATTAAAGAAATATTAAGGTCAAAATGCGTGCTAAAGATGGCTAATATTATTATTAGTGGTGTCCCGAAGCGTCCCTTTGTTAGGACAAAATTACGAGATTAAGGAGCCTTTATGCTGTTGATGGAGGTGGGGTTTCGCTTGCCTAAACTCATTCAGAATTAATTACCTACCTACCTAATTTAACTTATTACATTATTATTGCTATCTCTTTGATGTGAGAGCATAGAATGCCTGATAAGATCTGCACAACATTTTATGTACATAGCTAATGTCAAATTTCAATAAATATGGTTTTAGTGCCTACTTTTCTGATAGCTTTCAGTGTACAAGTTGTAAGAATACCTACATTTTAAAGATTAAGACAAATTAAATTACTTTGCATCTCTTTTTATAACTAGATATTAAATAAGGATAGCAAGGGACTAATGGAGCCATTAATTCTAATGATGCTTCTTGAACACTATTATGCACATAAAAAATCAACAAAAATACGTATATAAATCGTAGTCGTCCCAGTTCACAATATTACTACTATGAGTAAGTATACTTTAAAGTTATCCGAATACACGCGCTTTGAATCGAATGCGGCTAAACTTTGGATCGCACTGATATCATAAATCCTTAAAGGTTCTTGAAAGCAAATCGAATGTATGCAAATGTAACATATGAAGTTAACGATAAAATGGCTTTTAAAGTAATTTTGTAAAGAAATCTGTTCTAGTGAAAGAAAAAAGATTTACATTATAACCTCAGATCTTATGACACGGTTTGATTTCCGACGTGGAAGTTTGAGTGAACTAATTTGAGTTATGAACTCAGTTAAACTAATAAAAATCAAAAGAGCATTCCTACATAATATCAACTGCATCGGCCTATTGCTACTCTGTGAGTTCCTGGAGTTTCAGAATTATTCTGATTTTTCAAAGTACAGAAAGATCTGAAAAAGCATACCTTTGCGCGTAAAAAGAGAAAGTTAAGCATAAAATACCTGAAGTTGTCATCAACAAAACAATGCAAAGACAAAATAACAAAATTATTCAATGTCTCGAAGACTATAAAGCAATTAAAATATCTGAAATCCTCGATAAAATTTATTGCTTTGAGGAAATAAGCTTGAATAAATTACTATGGGTGACGTTTTCTCTTAATTAAACTCTGCTTTTAATTACAGTTCTCAGTAACAGATTTTCACTGTACCTAAACAAATGTAACAAAGTTCGTGGTTACATCGTCTACATTAGATTTCTTAATCTAACCTAACATTATTAACATTCACATATCCCTAATTAACACTTCAGATATACTAAATAACATGTTTTCAAAGTAACAGTACAGTTATAGGTAATTCATTACGCTGCTCCAATGCTGATAGTAAGTAATATTAGTGGCTAATCAAAAACTGATTTTAAACTATTGCTATGTAACGGAAATAAGAAGGTCACATTTTTAAAATGTATAATATAACAATGGTATATATTTTCAACAACGATTTTGATCTAAAAGTAAATCAGCTTTATTATTTTAAGTCTACATTTTTCATTCAGACAAAAAATAATCAGTGAAGAATAGAAAACAAAACAAGAAGGTAATTATTTCTAAATTTTGATTCCGATACCACAAGTGTACCGTAACTTACCACTCCATTCTCAATGAAAAACCCAAAATGGAGCTCAATTTACAAGAGGCAGAAAAAAGTATGCGCGCTGAAACAAATATGAAATCCTCAACTATTTCGCTCGGCAGTTTCGATCCAACTTCACTGAAAGCCGTGTGTGATATGTGAACAAAGTTTTGGGGTCTCTGTTTACACGGAATTTTTGGCGTTCACCCACCGACGACATAACTTAATTTAGTGAATTATTTGAGCAAGCCGTCACTAATATTTGACTTAGAGATCAATTGAAAGACATCACAGTTACCTCCAGTGTATATCTATCTACACACAGTTTGAATAGCATTTCCATCTCATCTGAATATCAGCTAAGGATTTAATAAGAGCTTACCCCTAACTGTAAGAGGACACTTAAAGGAGGCTTCTAGGGTTGCAGGTGGCAGAGTCAGAGCTCAAACAGTAACCGTCGAGCTAATCTTGAAAATTCACGAATTCCGCATCTTGAGCAACAATTTATCGATTACTAGCTATGCCACGCGGTTTCACCTGCGTTAAGAATAACCTTCCTATGAATGTAGCTATCATATACAAAAAGAATTTTTCAAATCGGTCCAGTATTTCCTGAGATTAGCGCGTTCAAACAAACTCTTCAGCTTTAATATTATTAGTATAAATTTTGATTTCAATTAAAGTGACAAGTACTTTAAAGAACAATAAAAATAACGTTTTACATAAAAATAAGCGGAACATTTAAAAAAAAACGATGATAATATTGTACTGATTGAGGTACATAATATTTTAATTTTTTATTTAATTACCGGTGTACTTTGTTAACTTACTCAATATTGGCCCTAACCCTATTTTGTACAACACGTTTTGTACCAACGAGTATATATTTTAGTGGCGAACACTGAAAAAAGGTCACAGGTGCTGTACAAGATGAGAAATTGTACCTTACTTCAATATCCATATTTCTGTGATCCATTAGTTTATTATATTGCAAGACAATGAACTTGTTCATTGTCTTGCAATATAATACTCTCTTGAGACAAGTTTATAACAAATTAAACTATGTATTTACTAAACTGTAAATTGATGATCATAGTTCGAATACAAGTTTGTTGAAATACAAGTTTGTAGCGACAACTTTGTAAAGAGACAGTTCATCAAAGCAAAAGTTTCAGAACAAAACCAAATTCAATCCTTGCCGATGGAATGTAGAACTCTTTACTTTTAGATCAAGTGCCTGGTAAACCGAGCTTTGTATCCTGAAGCAAATTGATATCTGGTTCAATAAGTACCCCCGATACCATCTTGTTTTTGGAATGGATAACGATATTTATACCAGAAAATTGAAGCAAACATTAAAGCGAAACATAGTACCTAGGTTATAAAATATAATAGGTTTCATTGTTTTCTGTAAAATAAAATAAAGATCTAATTCACCTCTTGTCATTGCTTACAAACACAAAAATTAACCACTGACCCAGTTAACACGTAAGATAATTGAAGCTATTTCTGTAGCTTAACTCAAAACTTATCGTATAAGCAAAGCTACACGGCACTTGATTATTACGTACTCGTATTTCTCGAAATAAAACTTCGACAATAAAAAGCACAGTGATCCAGACAAAAGCTTCGTAAGACGAAACTCAAATAAAAACTTCGCAACAGATATTACGAAATGATAATGAATTTTTTTTCTGTTACGATAAATTTTCGCCGTAGCTTCAAATTGCAAAAATTCCAATGCCTACGTACTTAACATTTTCACCTTGTAAGTAATGAACGCTTAAAGGAAATCTTCTTTGATATTTGCGAAAGGATTTAACATCGCAGCAATATACCGCTCATTATGAATGTAAAATGAGTTTCGGTACTTGCGGCATACCCATACCTACGCGTAATCATGATCAAAATGATAACGCCTCCCCAAGGCTCAATTCAGCTTTTAATTACAATTTTCATATATTCAGTATCGCGTACATCGTTTACAGGAATAATAATAAAACATACGGCAATGTGTTAAGCTAAGTTAAAGATCGACGAAACAGCCTTGTTATATTACGTGAACCATTTGAAGCCCCTTTTGACCCCTTAACAAAAAAAAATTAAAACAGAAACCTGAAAATAAAGAAGGTTAAAAACTACTTTGCAATCAGTACTATGTAACCAATAACTTGAATGTCATACAAGGAAATTTATTGCATTATTAAAATTATATAATACCTAAGCATAATTTATTCACTCACAATAAGGCCTTAATAGTTATTTCCATAGGCATGTTTACGGTAGGTATGACAGTAAAAGTAGAAACGCGCATAGCCTCGCTGATAGTGTGGATCGCAAGCGATCACGTTGTCGGTTGCGGCTTGTAGTCGGATGGGTGACCGCTATTGGCAAATTTCATGCGCGCTTCCGAGCTTCGGAGGGCACGTTAAGCCGGTCCCAGTTATCGATAGATAAGTCGTTAAAGCTAGTCAGAGGCCCTTGGGACGGTTTGACAACATCCAACACGGGTTGGCCACTAACCCGTATCTCTTCCAATCCTCATTGGAGCAGGTGGGGTATGCTCCAGGCCTTCCCCGGTTGTGGTGAGTTCCCAGCAGCGGGATATAAAAAGTTGAAGGCAACCGTTCTAGATGGTAAGACAAAACATTTTCAAATTAGAAGACATCTCTCCACCGCCAGCAAAACTCGTGCGCTTGTGGGTAATCGCCACAGAGTAGGTACTTTTGTATAATATTAACCGCTTACGCACCCGCGCACTTCCCCGCCCCCCGTGCTGTTTGTTTAAGCACTATAAGGTATCATGTGGTCACGAATGTCACTCACGACATAGATAAAGTAATGGTATTTCGTGTGATTTAAAAAACGCAGCCATTTTTTGTTGATTTTTGATTGATGATAGGTTGAGACGTATTTTTTGCTATTTATATACGAGTATAATGTAAAATTAAATAGATGATATATACGAGTATATTATTATGAATAGATGATAACGAGCTCTTTGCTATTTTTAAGTACTCAAAGACTTGGGAACGTTATTATCGACATTAGTGAGTAGTTTACGCTACTTTTATATAAGAGAGAGTATGAAAGTGGCACGAGTGACAGATAAGATGCAAGGAAATCGTTTGGGATGGTATGGGCATGTGATGCGGAGGGAAGAAAGTCATGTTACGAGAAGAGTTTTGGATCTGAATGTAAAGGGATATAAGGGGAGAGGACGACCGAAGAGAAGATGGATGGAGTGTGTGAAAAAGGATATGTGTGAGAAAGGTGTGACTGTGGACCTGGTGTATGATAGAGATGAATGAAAGAAGAAAACATACTGCGCCGACCCCAAATAATGGAAAAAGGACAGGTGAATGAATGAGTGAGTAGTTTACGCGATGTTTAAGATTATTACTGGTATGTTTTGATGTTACGAGAATTAGGTTGCAGGATATCAGCCCACCGGGTCGGTTGGCAACCTGTGCTCCTTTTGTCGAGACGCGGTTGCCATTCGAGGACTTTTCGTCCCCATCTGTTGTTATCCTTTCGAACGATGTTAACTATGATACTGCCACTTCAGCAATTCTGTGAACTATGTCGGTAACTTCCATTCGTCTACGGATTTCATCATTACGGTTTCTGTAGCAATTAGCTACTTCTATATTTCGAAAATTATCTGGTAAGGTTATTTACTTACATGCACCCACGTGCTATGTTGTTTTGTTACCTATCTGTTGTTATTTCAAGTGTTATTTGTATCCACACTATGTTTTATTCACACCTTTCACGTATTGGATGTCAGCAAAATCCAATTTCAGTACACGAAATGTCACGTTGGAAATGGCAGCACTATTTTCCTTTTTCTGATGAAAAACCTTTCCCGCGTCGTATTCGAGGTTCCCGCCTGAGTGCCTTTGAAATGAAATCAGAGGATTAAATTAAGTAGGTATAGGTTTCGTAGGTTTTCGTTGAAATAAATACTTTTTATTAAAATCGCAAATTATAATATAAAAAAATATTTTTTAAATTACCCCTCGCGTTGAATTACTAACAAAATGTTAATCCTGCAATCTTAGCCAAGCAATACACCCAACCCAATAATTCTCTAAGTGGGCGCAATCTAACAAGAAAGAAGCACAAAAAGAAAAAGAAATAATATAAAAGGAAGAAAAAATCACTCAGTCGCGCCGACGCTGCAGCACTCCATCCGATAATCACGATTGTGTTTAGATAAAATATAATAATAACAAAATAAACACGGCCCGTAATCACCTCATGTCAGACGAATAAGCAGAAGGGTGGCCAGGTTTTTGATAAACTACAGAATTAATCGGTTTAAAGATCCTTTTTTCTCAAAGAAGACTTCATGTCACTTACATGAGAACAATTTTTAAAAACAATTTTGTGAATACATTTCTAAGACCGCCAAATGAAAAAGACAATAGTTATTAAACCGGTAACTTCTAACTTAGTTCATAACTTACAGTGCTCATTCAAAGCATTTATTTAGCATAACATTAATGATTATTATTTTTATAATTTTTCATCTGCGTGTCTCTAAGAGTACCTATATAATATCACTTGGTGTCTATATTTGCTGTAGTTAAGTCATTTAGTTATTTTCAAAAGTGGACATTAACTATTTTCTATATTTGAAATAAAATTAATAAATGGATGGATACTCTGAAACAGAATTATGCATCAATAAGACCGCACTTTTGTAACTTAAATTTTTTTTATAGTATTACTTTTTATATTCACCATATCTACAGAATTTTCATTACTGTATTATATTTGAATGCATTTTATTATATGCCCGTTTAATGAAATGTTTATCTTAAATGCAGGGTCGGTAACACTAGTAAGTAACGTATTTCGTCGGCATAAAAAGTTCATGGGCCCATTTTCAATTGTCGATATAATACATAGATTAATCTACAACTGTGCAAGTTCATTGTCGCCCTATTCGAAGCTCCACTTGAGTTTCGAGTTTCGACATTGGACATGACTGGTGAATGACGTCGAAATATTTCGAATTAATGTTTATTAAGTGTTTGTGTGATGTATTTTCGAACCGTTTTCAATTATGCCCTCTGCCGATCCGGCTCAATTAAACGACAAAATAAATGTTTGCTTTAGAGCACTTAAGTGGGTGCTGAATAAAATGACGATAATTGTTTTAATCATTGGAAGTGGAAGGAATTGGAAGTCGTGTTGACGATGCACGTTAATATTTCATTTTTAAATAAACAAAATAAATAAATAATAGGTAAATAATGAAATGTCACCGACAAACTAACAGCTACAGCTAAGGTCACCGACATAGCTCGCAGAATAAGCAAACTGAAGTGGCAGT
>DWAV01002636.1:0-10845 GCA_018231305.1 Noctuana lactifera | reverse complement strand
TCTTTTTTATTATATTTCGACAGAACAACGTGTGTAGGGTTTAACTAGAGTTAGGTAGATACAAAAATAGGTTAGCACACCTCATCGCAGTATAACACAATAGGTATTCATCAAACAAAGTATCGTTTACAACAAGATTACAAAGCATTGCGTAACAATTCTATTTGACTACCTGTCACTAAGCAAAAGACTGTTGCCATGTCTGTATCTAGCTAAGAATAGAAAAATATTTGTATTTGAAATATTCGAATTGAGTTTGAACATCTGTCAAACGCAACGACTCCGGTGACTTTTATAATATTCGTTTAGAAAAAGCCTTTGTCGAGTGTCGGTACTCTCGGTACACGAGATATTGATGAAATGGTTGGAAATCCTTTATTCAGTTAGACGTATCACCTGGCAGTAGTCTATGAACACCGCCGCCGGTATGAATCTCTTCGTTTTACAATTTCGTACGATTTTTGCGTAATTGTGATTTCTGGACAATAATTTAGCAAGCCGATGTTAAAAGTTTTTGTGTTCTTTTTTGTGTTGTATTTTGTTCACAGATGTAGCGATGGAACCCGTTTAATATCACTACATAACCTAACTTTAATTAACAACCTATATGACGTAGTTATAAAAGATTTGCTAGTAAGTAAATAAAATGTGTAGTGTTGTTATTATTCGAGACCGTATTATTTGCTATAAACTAGAAAATATGTATATATGTATACGTATTACAACATTCCTATCAATAATTCATACACCCAATGTGAATTCTAATACATTGTGAAAATTGGGCAATCGGTTATATTATAGGAAACCATGACGCAACTAAATTGAGATACATGAGAGCTGAAAATAACCTAATTATTGGTTATGGAAACATCCACTGCGATGCTATTAAGCCAATCGTATATTAATTTGTCGCTTAATTCGTAGTTAACTTGTCGTTGAGTGAGCAGAGTGCCTCTTTGACAAAATTATTTCAATTCGAATACACCGTTTATTTGTCACAATTAAGAACTAAAACACGTTTTAGGCACGTTACACGTTTTCAGTGATCTCACTCCAATACATATAATAATCGATTTATATTTATAGTAATATTAGAAATGAGAAAATACTGAGTTTACCTATTTGTTTGTTCTTCATTTCCGCAACAATGGACCAACGGATATATTATTTTTTTGTTATTAAGAGATAGCTTGATGGTGAAACAAAACTCTGACAGAAAATTTCGAAATAGGTACTAATGTTGCATTCATACAAACGAGATTCTACTTGAATTTACCGTCGCCGTCGCCTTCTGGGATCGGCACTTCAGAGTCGTGGGCAGATAATGTTCGAATTATAATAAAAGTTTTTCAATATGGCTGTATAATGCGGTCATCGGGTCAGGTCGGGGGCTCAGGACACAGGAATTGGGGGATATTAATAATTTAACGCACGTAAGGTCTTACAAAGCAATATTTTCAGCGTGTTTTTACTAATAAAAGCATTACGGTGAATGGAAGTCAATTTATAAACTTATTTAGGAGAACAAAAAGATTTCAAATTAGGCTTGGGGCCGCAGCGGAGGCTGAGAAAAATAGTCATTGTTTTTCATGCAAATGAGCATAATAAAAAAATGTATAAAGTATGGGTATTCGCGGGTTCACGGAATCATAAGAGCCTTCTGGACAAAACGTTTCTCACTTTTCCAAGCATTGCATTATAAAAACTTTCTTATTCGATAGGTAATCGTTATTAAATTATACTCTCTCATATAAATATTTCAGAAAACGTTAAGATGTTCATAGTCATAATATTATGAAGATATTACCAACAGTAAATCTCAGCAGGTTCCTATAACTACCTAATGATAGGGGGCTTCTGGAATCATTGGCGTTTATACTCAAAGCGTTGGAAAACGTTGAAGTGGAAGGAGGTTTTAGTGCGTTAAGAAACCCACATTACCGATATCTCTCCCATTATATCACTCTCATTGTTAGGTATAATCATGTATGGATCAAGTACGAATTGTAGATATAAAAAATTATCAAATCGAAATGCTCTGAGTATATTTGAGAGGCTTTTGTACGTAGTGAGTGGTCGACGGCGAGGCGGACACTCGATTCAACCCAATATTTTTTGTCACTAATAGTTTTCCACCCAATTTGCCGCGGCTTTTGGTAGCAGACCTAAGTCCATTTATAGGAGTGTGTTCAAGTGTTACTACTTACTTGAGAAGCAGATAAATACCTCAAACATGTGATTGAAACTATTAAAGACAGTAATATTAAATTACAGTAATCTATACTAACATAAAAAAGCTGAGGAGTTTTATTGTTTGTTTGTTCGAACGCTCTAATCTCTGAAACTACAAGTCGGATTTGAAAAAATATTTTTGTGTATGATATCTACATTCATGAGGAAGATTATAGGCTATTAAACGTTACAATTCTTAACGTGGTTGAAAACGCGGGGCACAGTTAGTATTACGTATATTAGTATTATATTACTCTTTGTAGGTAAGATTAAAGCCTACATAGCTATGTTTTTTGGTCACACGATCAATGTAACGAATAGCACATAGTAAAACCAATTTTTTCACACAAAAGCTCGCTGACGAAAACAGATACTTAAGTGCGAACAAATCTGCAAAGTTCACAGACTCCATCACTCGCCGCAGAGTTTGCGATCCGCCGCAGAATTCAATTCACTGCGGCGACATCTACCTAATTGAAAGCGGTGTGGCGAAATTAAATTAAAATACGAACTGTAAGTACGGCTATATTTTTTCTCGCAGACAATGTCTTCTTGTATTAGTTTCCTGCGCCTGAATTTTCAACGTAGGACATTTACATACTTTTAAAAAAATCTTTTTTAAGTAGTTGTTTTTATTACATACCTAATTAAAATATAAGCCTCGATCGTAATAATCTTAATTTACAATCAGGAACAAAAAACGTCCTCACGAAATGAGCTGAATAATAGTACAATTAGTGTCTGAAAACTGCTCTATGTATAGTTAATCGTGTTCTTTTGTTCTGTAAAAGTAGATAAAATCTTTAAATTAAAATAAAATAAAAAATATAAAACTACAAAAAAAGAAATCACGGCGAGCAAAATCGAAAAGCTGGTACATTAACCACAAAATATATTTTGTTAATGAGCATATCCGGATCACTCCCACATTATTATAACACAAACTTTTATCGTTATACTTATGCAATCAGAGTGCATTATCTTAATGAGTATTAAATGGATTCATTTATTAATGTCACTACCCACTTGCAAAGCCCACAAACCTATAATTAATATTATTATCAGTACAGGAATCAGATTCAAATGGGCTTATGATCTTGGTCAAGCGTTTCAGTGCGTGTCATGAAGTTATAACGGTCCGCAAAAAAATAATGCAGCGATTATACGTCTAAATTAGTGTTTTACTGCAACCGTTAAGTTATTCTTAGTTAATGGAAGTAATTAAACATACTTATTTGATCTGATATATTTAATTTATGCAATTTTGTTGTACAAGGCCGCACTAATACAGCTTATCGTCTCGACCTTCTCCGAACGGCTTATGTTTTTAGGTTCTGGCCCATAACCAAAGAAACACAAGCCATATAGTATCAGTCATTTGTTCGTCTATAACAGCCAATTTTATATAGTCAAGTATCATTATTTAGCCGTGGTAATGGTTTAAAGTGAGTGCCTACCTATAGATTGACGACAATTCATCGAAAGTAGAACACAATAATTACATAATGTCAATGTCTAAACCAATTTTCGTGAAAGCCATTTCATTTTTATCGTGCCTTTGCGAATGAAATACATTGTAAGGATGATAAGGCGAAAATATTTATAATTTCTAGTAAGATATTCTTTTGTGGGTGTTAATGGGACGCCCTGGTGAGTTCATTTCCTTACTCTTACATTAGGGCAGTCTGTAAATTTCCTCAATTATTTTCTTTAAAAACAGCGATACATAAAGATAGACTATAACTCTACTAGGATATTAGGTATTGCCTGTAACAAAAATAGCTTCCTGTTATTTCTTAAATATAAATATTTTATTATTATGACAATAAAGTAATAATTTACATCCGTTAAATTCTAGTTGAGTAGCCTATAAGTCTATGCCCGATAAGAATGCTCAAAAAAATTTCAAAGAATCTTCTATATCAATGTTACCCCGACGCAAAAAGGAGGGTGTAATACCTAATTTTGACATGTTAGTTGAAAGGTGGAAATCTAGGTTGTTCTTAGCTTTGATTTAAAAAAAAACTTTATGCCTTCATTGGAAGACTAATCAGCTCTTTTAAACCTGATGATTCGAGGTCCATTTGATTAGGCTGTGCTTTTTCTTTCGGCCAGTGAATAGCGCTATATTATGTTGATGTTTATCACCAAGACCTATAATATAACGAGTACATAGAATGAATATACCACAGCTATATGAATATTTATGGTATTTTTTGTTTAAGTAGGTATTCCTTGAACATAATAACCTATTGTTAAAAAATATTTAAGTGGAAAATATACATACACTTTTACGTATTTTCCAAAGCACCTAGCTACTCTTTGAAGAATATTTGAAAGCATATATTTCCGGCACGTTTCCGTACTCTATCGATCAGTCGTTTGGACACGAATAAAGTATATCTGCTATGCATGGCTTGGACGCCCAGCTTCGGTGCATTTGTTACGAATGCGATACGTCTCCCTCGTTACACAGATATTCCCAACTCTATCAGGAATGAAGTAGCTAGCGATACATCTTAAGGAATGGATTCCGTACGTGACTTTGAATAAGTCGCCATTATACTCGTAGCTACAAAAAGAGGTTTTCGCTAGCTTATATTGCAAAAAATGTAAGTTCATTTTTTCAATATAATAGGTACGCTTATTATTTATTATTATTTTATAATTGATTTTTGTAAAGCACGTTACGTTATATGGGCCGGGCATACATTTTTGTCGTCGTTAATACTCGTAAGTACCAAAGTAGAGGGGCATGTTTATAGACCATCTGATATTAAGTGTTCACTGCAACCTCAAATAGTGGTCGTATAGAGATCATAATTGGATGCATTGCTCACTCATGAGGACTAAGACCTCTCCAACTGAATACAAGACTTGCTTTTCGGCTCCATTGATTTTTTCAAGAGGTTCTACATTTTTATACAGACGTATGAAAAAAACTCACTCCAACTCCTAACAGAAGAGTTTTTTTGTTGACATAATTCGATCCCTTTGCGAATCGGTTTGCATGATACAATACACCTAAATAATAGTTTTTGACACTATATTATTTTCCGTAACTTTCTAAGTCCTTGCTTACCAAACTCTTTGAAAGTGCTAAAATAATGTAGACCACTACCACCTGCTTACTGCAGCAATGCACCGTTATAAAAGGTCAATGAAACCTAGATTTCATTCAGACTCGAGCACTTTAGGAATGCTCAATGGACTGTTCCAAGCATTTGTAGCACATTAGTCCTCGTACGTGCTCCATCGATCAGCTGCAGAGAACGTGAATAAGTCTCGGGATCTGGCACAAGCGATGCTGTCAATAAGGTTTCTTTTATATTCGGAGCCAAACACTCGCGTTACTTCATTTTTTGCCTTTCCTGAAACTTTAGAGCTCGGGAGTGAAACGTGGGAATGATTTTAGAGTACTCGATAAAATTATTATTGTTATAAAATAGTTTTAAGCGAAATTTAAAACAGACTTCAACCTAAAAAGTAATTAATAAATAAAATTACAAAAAATCACTGTACCTACACATTTTGAAAACGTTTGAAAAGTAATAAGAAATTTTACGGAAATGAAGGAAAAACTTGCCACTACTACAATACATTATAAGCTATGCTGCAAACAGCGAGAAACTATAATGAAGGAATCCATTCATATGCAACTCTGTTTAACTTTATGCAAAGCTCTGTATTTCTATACTGCAAAGTACACGGAGTTACACTTAAGAGTTGGCATGCGCTGTGCAGAGTGTGCAGGCGGTTCCACAAGGCATGAATAACTTGCACCAGAGCGATCAGGGTCAGATCCCTCGTTACCCTCGCATGTGGAATATTTGAGTAACTGCGCTTAACATATACACAGATTCTACATTATCATGTCGCACAAATAATAATTCAGCTGTATACATAACGCTCTTAGCTCACACCTAGACGCTAAGTAAAGTGACGTACGGCAATAGGATATTATAATATTATAAAGAGGAAAGATTTGATTGTTTGTTTGTTTGTATTGAATACGCTCCGAAACTACTAGACCGATTTGAAAAATTATTTTTCTATATGATAGCTACATTCATGAGGAAGGTTATACTCGTATATAGGCTATCAAGCATTACGCTACTATTCTTAACGCGGGTGAAACTGCGTGGCACAGCTAGTAGGATATAAAATTTATTAAAGACTTTTTAAAGATACATAGTTCAAGGAGAACAAGCGTGATGCCAGGTCGAGTATCTCCTCGCTGGCCTTTAGAAACAACTTATCTCTTCTAGCTTATTATCCAGTATGAATTGACACTTCATTCATAAATATTATCTGAAGCGCAGTTCGGTGGTATCATTGGTGATCACTGTTAGATGTACGAGTAGGTATCAATGTCAGGTCAATAATTCAATTAATTAATATTAGGAAAAATTTAATGTTGGTATAACAATAATATCCTAACATAAATAGGATATAGGTAGTTACGAGCGTACGTACATATTGAGTGAAATTAAGTTTTGAGAAAGTTAAATTCATTCATTAATTCAAAATGTTTAAATGTAGTAAACATAGACACAACAATTGTTCTCACAATTGTTCTCAATGAAGTCAGTATTTTCTGAATAGTAAAGCTGCACTGCACTTATAGTTGGCTTCTGTCGAGATCGGCTGCCGGCTATGAATAAGTTGTTGTCAAGTTCCGGCCTTCATCGCCTCGGCTTGTTCGTTTCCGAGGAATTGTGTGGGGACTGTCATACAGTACGTTTTCTATAGAATTTTATTTATAAAATCTAAATATCATCTAAGAAAGATTCTAAGCTAAAGGAAGTTTTTCTGCATCTAGGTGTGTGTTACATCTACGAGTACTTGCTAATGAAATACACCATGACCTAGCAATCGAGTGATACGATATAGATGGTAGGTATACCATTTTCTAAATTTTTACAAATTTTATCAAAATAAGATAACGAGCACGGACTAAACGAAAATTAAATTAAGCGTAGTTACCTATAACTAAACGTGAAAAACTTTTTATATAACTTTTAAAATAATAAAGTTTCTTTAAGCTAAGGTAAGGCTACTAGAACGCACACAGTGTAAGGATAAATTTATTTTAGTAAAATAGCTGATATCTTGTTCTCATCGATTCAAGACGCAATACCAATATTGAAGCGGTGTGATAAATTTATTTACTCCACCCACTTTCCAAATTCTTTTTACGTACAGACCTACTCGTAGATTAGTTCGATGATGTTTCCACAAGTGGGTTACTAATTGAGTGACTTGGGCGTGGGCCAACACGTATTGAGTGTTAATTTATTTTATTTCTTATTTAAGTAATGGTATTTCACACAGGAACAGAAGTTTATTTTTCAATTAAAATGTTTTTAGTGATTCATGTGAATCGAATAAAATTTAGGTGTGTATTTTAAATCAAAGTAAAGTGACCGCTGCCACATTTACACAAATACCCACAGATGTAAAATTCATCATTAAATACTTCTATTTTGTTAAAACACATTATTTTAGTGCATGACGCGCGACTACAATGCCGCTTCAAGCCTTGTACCAGGAACCAAACAAATTATTAACTTCGCAAAACTTTCGATGTTCACGTATACTGATGACAGAACTTTTAATAATGTTCGTTGAGGAAAAAATGTCCCAGTTTTATAATACTCGTAACTTTTGCTAGCGACTTTTAAACGTCAAGAAAACCACAAGCTTATGACTTTTTAGATATCTCTCTTTGTTTAGTTTCAAAAACTGTCATAACCGAGCAATCAAACGAAACTATTTCAGTAAGTGCAGAAATTAATATTGTTATTGATTAGCAACAAGCGTTGCCCAGCCATTATTTATAAATTTATAATGCTTAATATAGGCAAATGACTGATCGATCGTTGATATTGAGGACTGTTGGTGACGTTGGTCCCTTCTCATCTCTAGGAAACCCATGCCCAACGGTGGGACAGCAAATGGTTAATCACGATGGACACGATGAATGTTATAACATTCCGTTTATGAAGCACTAGCGTAATGAAATTATTTGTGCTCATATCAATAAAACGATTGATGACAAGATCCACATAAAATTAATATATTAATTTTAAATACTCATTTAAGTTTGAAATATGTATTAAAATTATATTGAAGCCAGTGCGACTGAACCGAGAACAATTCAGGTATATCGTAGCGTAAACACACGTGTATTGCAGTGCATAATGCAGGCATTTAGTCAGTTTGTACAGCGCTTAATGAAGATAAGCGAATCTTGTTTGCATTGTACTAGCATCCTTGGTTTCCGCGTACCTACGCGTTACGTCAATTGTCGTTGTTTGTTTAACTAAATATTTAAATACATTACTAGATGATGAATGTATTAATTGCTAACGTAACTGTAGGTCCTCACGACATACAATTTGCCATAATATTATAGATGTACAAGAAGAGAGAGCTTAACGGCCAAATATTCCGCTCTACCATAAATAATAATAACACTAATAAATCAAAATAATAGCAGTGTTAATGTTTCGTTTCCGACCATAAACCTATAAAATGAACCGCTTTTTACGTGCGATTTAAAAGGCTGTGAGCCAAGTCGTGTTGTGTGGGGTACATACATTACTATGTTTAATGTTTGAAGTATTATTTTCTGTCTACCGAGTGTGCCCTGTGAAGGCCATTAGGAGTCTCCTAGGTTCGATTTCCAGCGAGACTGAAGTTTAAATGAATTTAGATTTCTGTTCTTAGTCTGTTTGTGTAATTGTGTGGTATGTGTCCATGATACCCACGGCACAAGGGATCCTAGTGTGGTCCTACGACTGTGAGGAGTAGGTAACTTTATGAGTGAAGACATATTATTATTATATGTAAAATGATTACATGCATATTTATATGTAGTGGTATGTGAGATTCTTGTAAAGCCCGTGAATGTGTTTCTAATATGTAAACTCAACTCGTTAAAACAAACAAATCTTGATCATCATGTTAATAAAATTGATTCCACGTGTCGGCATCTCACTATCAGCTACGAGTACGTTCCATACACCTCGAAATTAACCGACTGCTGATAACAAATCAGGGTTTCCACAAATACATTAAGTAGGAAAAGTTTTAGATGCTAACATTAAAGTTCCAAAACCATTTTAACCATCATCAAGAAACAACACACAAATTGCGTGTTTCCCACTAATTTCATTCGAGTAATCGTAATCGAGTCACGAGATCTTTATTATGAAAAGCATTAAGTTGATAACTGCGTTTACTTAACGTCATCCTAAGAAGACATTAATAATACGTAACCTAGATTCAATTTAAACTGTCTAAAACATATGACAAACGATACTTCAATGGTATTGAAGTCGAATTCTATGTGAAGGAACTTATGAAATATGTCCATTGAAGTACTGATATAGCCAAAGTTAGTAACATTCGCTCACATAAGTATCGAAGTTTCGAACAAGGCACTGCTTAAATATTCACAAGTATTTGTAGCCGTTGATTATAAAACTCGTATTTTCAGGATTTATATCATGAAGGTTGAAATTCGGTTTCCTGTTTCGTTCACTTATAATTTTTCGTAATTAATTACCCCTTATGTTGATCCCTTATGTTATCCCTTATGATGTTATGGACATATCTTGAAAGGCATGATTAAGTCCATCTCGTCGTCCTCCTAAGGGCCTCCGATCAGGTTTAACGACTATTCCATAACTAAATATGCCCTCCGAACAAAGAAGTGAGCCTGAAATTTGCCAATAAATGTCGTCTAACCGAACACTGACCGCGTCCGAGGTTCCTTAATATGGGAGATCCACACTACCAGAGGTAGTACCACACTACTAGCCTATACGCGCTAAATAACACATATACGTATTTAACATTTCTATTGCATACTCATTGGTATATTCATTGTATTTTTCTACTTCGATTCCTATACCTATCACTAGACATTGTGTAAAATTGTTACAATATTCTGTGGATGTGTTTGATTTTCGGCATAAGGTTGAACCAGATAAGGTTGTATTTGTACGTCGTACCGTGTTCCCCATTCTCAATTCCCTAAAACTATTCTTATCCCTAAAATGTTTCTGGCGACATTGACACTGTATAAGTCAAGCTTTGAATACTCTTATTTCGTATATCCAGAATTTGAATACATGAATACAAGAAATCTCAGAAAATGTATACAACCACGTCTCTAGGTACTTGCGTAGAGACGTTCAATTATTTATCTGAAAACTAATGTGTTTGCCTACGATTTAGACCGTTGTATTTGTTTGGTAAACAAATCTGTGCCAATTTTTATGATAGTGTGAAAATTTATATCTCGAATACGAGTAGGTAACTGGCGCCACCAATTTTACTAAATGTAGTTATTAATAAACCTAATGAAAGTGTCTATTCATTTCGAAAGTATGGACTATGTCACTTCTACAAGTTAATGCTTCTGGAGTTTTTGTGAGACTAACAAACGTCAGTTCATATTTAGTAATGAAAATGAAATTTAAAAAAAAATGCCTTTATGCCACACAAAAAATTACAAACTTATTTCTAATTTACAAATAAGTATATAAAGTGTGGGCAAAGGAAGAATCTCAGCTTCTGCTAGCACGAGGTGCCTCGTGCAGC